>CM060968.1:39102455-39179955 GCA_030765045.1 Tenodera sinensis | reverse complement strand
CCGAGGGCCGGCTGGAGTGGGCCACCTGGTATAATCAATAATTGATTTCAATTGTAATGTGCCTTGATGCCATGTGTACTTATGTACATCACAAAAATATTAACTACATTAAAAATACTTAATTGTGAGAATGAAAATGTGGAATTGTGATTTTTTAGAAGAAGAGAATGGTATGGTCACAATGTAAGAACTGGTGACAAGGATTACTGTTCCTGTAAATGTGATCCAAATACTTTTTAATCACAGTCATCATCATCATTAGACATTGGATATAGGTACTCATATATGTAGTAGTCGTCCAATGCCCAGGGACTTGGATGAACTCTATTCTCCTTCTTGTTTCCCAAAATAGTTGTGATGATCTTAAGTTTAAACCGGCTAGGGTTGGGCACACATGAAAATGTTCTGCTGTTATTACAGTGTTTTCATCATTGCACAGGACACATTCTGGTGATGGATATATTGAAATTTTGAGCAAATGTGCCAAACAATCATGTTCTGTTACTGTGCAGAATACAGCTATGCTTCTTGATACTCATATATGGAAATGTATATTCTACCTGCTTTCACAGATGATATGGAAAGGAGATTATAAGTACATCTTATCAACATTAATTACTGTATATAAAGTCTTGTACTACAGATAAAAGCATATCTTTGGTGTTGTTGCATATTTGAAATTTTGGTATGCAGCGTGCATACATCAAACTGTTTTAAAGGACTGAAACATTATTTTTTTAAGTATTTTAAATATTAACACTTTTTATACAGTCATGGCATACTAGTGCTTACTAATCAAAAAGACATAATGAGCCTCTGGTGAGAAGCTGCATTCCATAGTAGTGATGTTATTCTGCAAATCATAACAGATTGCTATGTAAGTTAAATGCACTTTTGTACTGCAGCCACTAGCAGTTGGTGTTGTATGACTGGTGATAGCCGCAGTAGTACTGAGTAGCCAGAGGGTTATTTTACTTGAGAAAGGTACATTTTTGGGAAGTGTGAATGCCAAAAGATAAAAGCAGTAGAAGTGTACTTTTAAGACAGTGGGTTAAGGACTGTGGATCACTCAGTTACATAACAGATGATAAGGTCATTTCTTGTCAACTGTTTAAGGTGAGAAAGTACTGCCTATCTCCGCAATGCTATTCCTATGATTTTTGGGTACACATTACAGTGTTGCCAACCCGTGGGATTTGTCCCATATTGTGGGACATTTTGACAAATATTTTTCAGCAAGGGACAAAGGGACTTTTCTGAAAAAACTGAGATGAGTATGGGACATTTAATAATTGCTGCCTATAACATAGTGTAGTAATGGTTATGGTACACACAACAGCAAAGATAAACATTTCACGGAAGTAATATATTGTACAACACACGCAAACTGTCATTTGTGCAATCAGCAGTCAGCATTCTCATTAAGGGCACAGTAGGTTTGCTTACACAACAGTAATAGCCGTGCACTATTACCTATAGCTGAGATTCGAGTATGTCTTTGGGTAGTAATGTTTCCATAAAAGGAAAGCTGCATCTACAGATAGGAGGAGCAAGCACTTCAATAACATGAGTCCTGATTTTACATTATTTGTACCTAACCTAGTATTGCAAGGGCGGTAGTACATATTGTTGTTGTACACCCTAAACTCCACTACTAACTTATCACCCTGTATGCGGGGTGTTTCTCTTCTTTTTTACTTTCTCTACTGGTAAGTAGGGGAAGTATTGTATTCCACCCATAAATTCGATGTCGAGATTTAACCGGAAATATACGTTTTGAGACCCCTTGAATCCAAAAAAAAAAGCATTTTTAGAAAAATTTCTGTGTGAGTGACGTGTGTGTGTGTGTGTGTGTGTGTGTGTGTGTGTGTGTGTGTGTGTGTGTGTGTGTGTGTGTGTCTGTAGACAGCATAACTCAAAAACGAAAAGTCGGTTAAAAACCAAAGTTGGTATTTACGTTTAATGTCTTTCAAGGATGCGACACGAAGGTTTTGAAGAAAATAGCCCCACCCTTTACATGCAAAATTTTCTGAAAATTTTGATTTTCTTGAAAATGGCTCTAACGGTTTTGATTAAAATGTCATATGTTTGAGATTTTTTATGACAAATGAAATGTATATTTTGAATTTTCTGGCTATAGCCCCTGTAGTCGTATTTACCCTGGATGACTTTTGCATAACTGGTAAACCGTTAGAGATAGACCAAATCATACTCTACAAAAAATGTAGATCTTGCTAAAATACACAATTTATGTCCGAATAAATTTTCTTATAGGGTGAACCATTTCATAGATATTTCTTGTTATGTGTGTGAGTTTCAGAAAACTTAGAACTTTGTGAAATGGATCATCGTTGTTCATTCTTTTATATGTTAAGTGTAGAATGACAACAGAATCTCAAAGCTTTAAAACATTTGACTATCGCACAAAGCCTACTGTATTCTAACATTCCCCTTGCACCTATAAGGAAATAAGCAACAAGAAAATTTGTATAAATGTTTATCTTAACTAACACGAAGAAGATATAGGAATAAGAGTTTGTAAGAATGGTTAGTACAAGAGTAGAGAAAGTCATGTGAGTGCAACACATCAGATTTTTAGGCTAGCAATCACATATTTTTTCTTAACGCGGGACACTTTATACAGAAAAGGGACTTCCTGAGTACTGGTTTGGGACTTTTGAGCTTCAGAGGTTGGCACCATTGACACATTACTAAGTAAGTATTATTGATATGCACATGAAAATTTTCAGGCATGCCCTTAAAACCTTTATCTTGAATAATACGTATTATTATTTGAAAACTTTGTACTGACAACTTTTTATAATTGTTTAGTTCATTTAAAAAAAAGCCTGAAATTTCAGATAATTTAATTTTTTTAAAATAAGTATTATGAATTGCAGAGAAAAATCCCTTCTTATTATTATTCTTATAAGTCTGCTTAATAAATACAAAAAATTTCATATCTTTTGGTTGAATAGTTTTTTTAAAAAAGTTTACCAGAACCTGAAAAAATGTTGTTGTTGTTTTCTAGTGCCTTGCATCTGGCAATGAAGCCATTAGCATTCGTACTTTCCAATACTTTTGAACTGTAGTTTCTTCTGATCTTAATGCTTCACAGGTCTTCAAGTGGTCTTCGTTCATTTCTGCTGGATCGTTACACAGGACACATATTGGTGAAGCTGAGATACCTATTCTGTAGAGATGACTTGCTAAGCAGTCGTGATTTGTCAGTAGTCGGAAGGCTGCAACCGCCGTTTTCCTTGGTCTCTGGGGGATTATATCTGGGTTGGAAAGTAGTGTAATCCATTTTTTATCTTTGGCATTTGTTTCTATTTCTTGTAGGTATGAATGAGAAAATTTTTTAATGATCAATATGAGAAATTGAATTTAGACTTTTGTTTTATTGTTGTGCCTTTCTTTGCAAGTGAGTCTGCAGCTTCATTCCCCAATTTTTGTTGACTTCTTTGTAGTATTTGAACATATTCCCTGAATTGCAGCTTTAGAATCGGAAAGAATTACTGCCTTGTTAAATTTATACAAGGTAAGATTTAATAATTGTCAGAGAGCAATGTGTATAGCCTCTATTTCTCCATCATAATTTGTTGTGTCTCTGCCAACAAAATGATAAAAGGAAAAATGTGAACACACAACTCCAGCTCCAGTAAGGTTTTCCCTGGAGGATCCATCAGTATATATGTGCAGCCATTCTTCTGTGGGATACCTAGTATTGATTGTTTCCAGAGCTAAAAGTTTTTGTAAAACTGAGAAAAACAGCTTTAAAGTTTATATATTGATTACTCACTTCTCACATGAGTCAGAACATTCCTGCTGCATAGTCTTGATCCTCTGTAACCAGCATCATTGGAGTTATAGTGGTACCAACAGGAAGATTGAAAGATCCCTTACAAAACAAGGCTTAGTTCAGAAATATCTGTTCAGTATTAAAGAAGTTAAGATTGGTTTTCTTAAAGTTCATGAAAAGGGGTGTGGTAACAACTTAACACCCACTAATATAAGCAAATTAGGGATCAAATATTGCTCCAATGAACTTTTAAACTATATACTCGTAATCTAGAGGGATGAAATTATAATAAAATGTTGTTGTTTTCTAGTGCCTTGCATCTGGCAATGAAGCCATTAGCATTCGTGCCATTTACATATGTGCTGGCTTATCACAGCACAACAGTGTCCCTCAGAGGCACATGAGGGGAAGGTCGGTGGATCTAAATACCACCTATTTAGTCCTCCCGGCTAGGTCCAATGGACCCGTTGACCAACGATATGTGTGGTCCTCCTTGCAAAATGGGGGTTTAAGTTGGGTGATGTAACTGCCACATTGTAAAACTGGTGCCCGTTAAGAAAACAGTTACATGAAAGCCACATACATGAGTATAATAAAATGTAAAAGTACAAAAAAGTGAATTTTGACCCACAAACAAATTGTGTGTGAGAAAAAGTTTCAATTAACACAACATTCAACTACTGAGCAACATACTGAATCATAATAGATACAAACCACCTCAAAGCAAAGTTTAGTTACATAGCAAAGTCATACTTCATCTAACAGAAATGAAGTTCTCAATGATTTATGTCATGTGCTAATCGCAGAAAATATACCATTGAATCCACTAAGCATTCTACATTTCCAGCACTTCTTAGAGAAATATTCTAGCTGTGCCATCCCAAATGAATCAACACTTTTGAAGAAACTACTTAAATAACTGTTACCATTCAGCAATTACTGAAATTCAGAATAAATTCAAAGAGTGCCTTATATAAGGTGTAGTCAATGAAACTATAAATGCTTGTGCCCACTATGTCACTGATTTTCTCATTAACAAACTAAGTGAAAAAGATCCAAAAATACCTTATTTGATCATCTTAGAAAAAAATTAATAATTCCACTATAGCACACTTTGTGAACAATGCTCTTAAGAGTATTGCACCCAGGAGGTGGCAACAAGTTTTGCGTCCTCTTTTGAGATTTTGCATCCTTATGTTAAGTACTGGTCCAGCTCTAAAAACATTTTATGCCCAGCGAATACACATTATTTGCATTCATACTTGGACATAATAGAATAGCAGAAGCAGTACAGGAACATAAAATATGATTTGAAGCTTTCCTGGCGATGAACATATTCAAGATGCTCTCAGGCTTCAAGCCAGGTGTAGTGATGAAGAGACATCGACTTTTCGGGAGTGTACATCTCTCCCATCTTCAGGATGAATGAATAGCAAGAGTGAAGGGACCAGTATATGTACTGTCCACTAGTAAGTACCGACTAGAAAACACCCAGTCTAATATGGAGGTGGTTGGAATCTGTGTTTTCTGAGTCGGTCGATTTCCAATTTTAAGGCTGGTTTCCAGGATGGACTAAACTGCAATCCAGCGTCCCGGTTCAGTGTACTCTTCTCGGAGGAGATGAACAGAGCCTCCTTAACCCTCCATTCTCTGCATAACTGCTATCATATTACTTGGTATTTCTCATTATAATTTCGGATTACCAATTTTAAAGGTTTCAACGTCTACTGTATTTGACGTCAATATCGCAATTGTACTGAAAAAAAAATTCACAATTTATTCTTCTTGGTTACGGAGATAGCAACCACAGCGGCAATCACATGGTCAAATCTTTCTCAAAAGCTATGGAGAAAGCCCCTTTTGTGTAGCCGTTTCCATTGTTATTCATGTACACACAAACAAACATGCTAGGCAGCCTGACCTTGAATGCTTTTGCCCACCTGCTGGCCTGGCATGTGGTGTTAAGTAGCTTAGCCCCAACAGTCCTTTGTTTTGTGCTATGTCCGTCATCACAGAATCATAAAAATACAAAAAAATAGAAAAGCAATAATTTGTTGTTGTTGTTGTTTTCTAGTGCCTTGCATCTGGCAATGAAGCCATTAGCATTCGTGCTTTCCAATACTTTTGAACTGTAGTTTCTTCTGATCTTAATGCTTCACAGGTCTTCAAGTGGTCTTCGTTCATTTCTGCTGGATCATTACACAGGACACATATAGGTGAGGCTGAGATACCTATTCTGTAGAGATGACTTGCTAAGCAGTCGTGATTTGTCAGTAGTCGGAAGGCTGCAACCGCTGTTTTCCTTGGTCTCTGGGGGATTATATCTGGGTTGGAAAGTAGTGTAATCCATTTTTTATCTTTGGCATTTGTTTCTATTTCTTGTAGGTATGAATGAGAAAATTTTTTAATGATCAAGCGTTTTATTGAGGAATATGAGAAATTGAATTTAGACTTTTGTTTTATTGTTGTGCCTTTCTTTGCAAGTGAGTCTGCAGCTTCGTTCCCCATGACTCCACAGTGTGCTGGAATCCATTGGAGATGAACAGTCTTATTAACTTTTTGGAGTTGTGTTAACATTTTGTAGCATTCTCTAATTTTTGTTGACTTCTTTGTAGTATTTGAACATATTCCCTGAATTGCAGCTTTAGAATCGGAAAGAATTACTGCCTTGTTAAATTTATTTAAGGGAAGATTTAATAATTGTCGGAGAGCAATGTATATAGCCTCTATTTCTCCATCATAATTTGTTGTGTCTCTGCCAACAGAATGATAAAAGGAAAAATGTGAACACGTAACTCCAGCTCCAGTAAGGTTTTCCTTCGAGGATCCATCAGTATATATGTGCAGCCATTCTTCTGTGGGATACCTAGTATTGATTGTTTCCAGAGCTAGAAGTTTTTGTATTTCTTTTGGTGTGTCTGATTTACTTATTTCCTCTATTAATTCCAAATTGAAGGTAAAACTGTCCCCCAATCGGATCTCCGGGTGGGGACATCTTTAGGCAAATTTCATCACAACAATTCCAATACTTTAAAGCAATAATTTTAATATTTTTTAAACAATTTTACTGATGCATTGCTGTCATGCTTGTCCTCTAAGTATGCAGTTACATCACTAGGCTTTAAATTTATTCCGTAGATAAGTTTAGTTATAAATTATCACCATACTTTGCAAATGCCAGTTCACTGCACATGCAAGAACGGAATTATGCTGATTATAATATTTATGTTTCTGTAAGATACATATTGCTACAAGAAAATCTATGAAAATAATATAGGCAATCTGAATATGTAGAAGGTACCTATAAGTCATGAGATGAGACATAAACAACTCTTGTGCATAGGGGAAGCTTGCTTTTCTTCATCTCTGCAACAACTGAGAGAGGGGAATATACGAGTCAGCTTTCCACAAATGAATAGACACTACCACTATAGCATGCAGCTGAAACAATTACAGTTCACATGAAAGCAGTTGATAGAGCTTTTAAGTTTTTAGCGCATTGTAACATGAGTTTGAAGATTTGAAACTTTAGATACCTGTTTTTTATCCTCTTTTTGGCATATTTTACACTTTGTTTTAATTATGGTTTTTACCACTCTGTTTTGTATATTTATATATATTTTCCTTTAGACTCATGGGTCTCTGTCTAGGGGATATGTGAATAGCGACCACAAGGTACCCAAACTGAGCAGAACATTACTTCCACTTACTGGTGTTTTGCTCCTCACTGTAACTTTTCTATCTGACCTTACCTGGGTCATCTCTTGTTCTCTTCCGACCCCGATGCTATTAGGGTTCCCAAGGGCTAAGGAGTCTTTATTTTTCCAACCTCTCCATTTCTCTAATTTCTCTATAAAATCTTAACCCCTAACATGCTGACCTGTCATGGCATGTCAGGTCGGTGAGTCCCGTAAACCAACGACAGGTGTGGTCCTCCAGACATTCTGAGGGTTGTGAGAGAGCGATGTGACTGCCAAAACATAAAAATATGGTGCTCTCTAAAAAGCGGTTACTATTACTGCTATTGCTCTCTTCAATATCATCAGTGAAAAATATTGGAGAGCAAGATTAATGACTTCATTGTCAGAAATCCAGCATTAGCTAACAACAACATTATGTGCATGAATTATGGAATTTTCAGTTATTTGGACATGATTTTATGATGCATATAACTGCATATTTTCTTGATTTTGATAAGTGCATAATACTTCAATATTATAGCCCATATATTGCATATTTTAATATTTTTTATGGTTTTTTATTATTTTTTTCCATCTGGATAGTATTTTTCAAATTGGTAGTATTGCACATGATGATGCAACTCACGAAGCTTTCAATATGATAGCCCCTATATTGCATATTTTAATAATTTTTATGGTTTTTTATTATTTTTTCCATCTGTATAATATTTTTCATATTGGTAGCATTGCACATGATGATGCAAGTCGTGAGGTGATGAGAACTAATGGTGAGTCATGTTGTCATGCAGTGAATCCCCTGTTTCCACCCTTTCATTATATGTATGTGCATAGAGAACAACCAGTGCGTTATCTGAGAGGTTTATATTAACAAAGATAAAATACAGGTCAATGTTTTGAGCAGCACGATTATAGCAACGCTTGCCTGCCCACCAGTAGTTGTGTCATGGTCTTCAAATGTAACAGTGTTGTGAACTGGTTCCCACCAAAGTAAATTAGGTGTAAAAAATGTTAAAAAACTCTTCAAATGCCGAAAGTAAAACCAACTTCGAGTGCTAGATTAATTAATTTATAGAAAGAGTTTTTGGATGATTTAATATTCTACAGATAATAGGGTACTGTTTTGTGGAGTGTGTGAGAAAAATGTAGGAAGTGAGAAAATATTTCAAATAGTTCAGCACATAAACACAGCAAAACATAAGGAGAATTTAATCAGAAAACTCGCAAACAAAGAACTTGTTCAAAAACAGCTAGTAGAGTGTTTAGGAAGTAGGGTTACTGAATTTTCCTATGACTTGTGCCAAGCATTTTTAGCTGCTGATATTCCCTTGCTCAAAATTGTTGTTGTTTTCTAGTGCCTTGCATCTGGCAATGAAGCCATTAGCATTCATGCTTTCCAATACTTTTGAACTGTAGTTTCTTCTGATCTTAATGCTTCACAGGTCTTCAAGTGGTCTTCATTCATTTCTGCTGGATCGTTACACAGGACACATATTGCTCAAAATTAATAATCAGACATTTAAAAACTTTCTTGCTAAGTACACTCGACAACATGTGCCTGAAGTAAGTACACTGCATAAGACTTATGCAGGACACTGTTACAATAACGTATTGTCAAATATACAAAATGAATTAGCGGGTCAGCTTGTGTGGTTGTCTGTTGAAACCCCTGATTCTGAGTGCCATTCTATTGCTAATATAATCATGACTGCCTTAAATAATGAACAAAAGACTACACCTTATCTTCTTAATGTGTGCGAATTGTCAGCCATTTACAATATAACTGTGATCCAGTTTGTGGCAGACTCTTTGAAATTACTATGGCCATATGGAATCAAATACAACTGGTTACTTTTATTTGTTACTGATGCAGGTCCTTATATGGTAAAATCAGGACCAACTCTGAAAGGTATTTTTCCTAATTTAATTCATATAACTTGTTTGGCACACACTCTTCATTGCATTTCTGAGACAATACATGATTCTTTCCCATTGGTAGATAGATTTGTGTCCAGTACAAAGAGAATTTTTGTTAAATCTCCTAAAAGAGTTAAGTTGTTTAGATCAACAGCACCTAATATCCGACTTCCACCTGCACCAGTGTTAACTCAAAGGGGAACATGGGTCGATGCAGTTTTATATTATGCTGAGCACATAGAAATAGTCAAAGAGGTTGTTAATTCATTGGACTTGAAAGATGCTTCATCAATAGAAACGGTGCAAAATATTCTGTCAGGCACTGGGTTAAAAGAGGATCTCAGTTTCATTTCTGCCCATTTTTCTTTCTTTCCAACAGCCATAACAGCATTGGAAGCTGTGGATCTCCTTTGCATGAATCACTTACTGTCTTTGAAAAAACAATATGTGATCTAAGTTCAGTTTCTGCTAGCATAGTGCAAAAACTGAAATAGAAAGTGAATTATGTAATTTCAAAAAATTCTGGTTATACACAGAAGTGTGATATTCGAGACATCCTCAAAAGAAAACCATCTGTCACACCAAGAGACTTGATTCTCTCTGTGAAGTAGTTAACATTATTTAAATATGCTCCGATAACATCTTGAGACGTGGAAAGAAGTTTTTCACGTTGCAAAATTGTTTTGCGAGACAACAGACATTTTACAGTTGAAAATTTGTGCAAAGTGTTGGTTGTGAGCTGCAATTTAGCAGTTAATTCTAGCAACGGGACCACTTCTGCTTCAACCTCTAAGGAATAAGTAACTTTATTTATTATTTATACTAACTCGTCTTGCCTACTGCAAAGGGAAATGAATTGTTTTAATTAAATGGTGCATATTTCTTGGCATATTTTCAGGTTTTTAAGAATATATTTGCATGCATATTTCAGTGTTTTTTAGGGCATGAACTTCCAAGCCCTAATAAACATATAAAACTTAATTTTGAAATTACCGCTTTTATATGTACAAATCCATTGGTGATTTTAACAATCCATATTAAATACAATACAAATCTCCAATGTCAAAGGCTTGATTTTTTAAACAATATTTTGTTTGTTACACTATTCAACCTGGATACAAAAAGTTAAGTTTTATAACTTTTAAGTCTGAAATGCCTATATATAGCTGTAATTCATTTTTGGCCTCTTCTATAAAATTTTGTTTCTTGGACATAGTACAGTTTGCAACAATACTCCTCATTTGTGGTAACCCCGCATATATCAAAAGATAAAATTGGAGTCCTGGCCACATCCTTCAAATTGATCAATATAAGATAGGATGATGATGGGCCTTTGCAATAATAGATTTTCAAATGAATGAGATGTGGATGAGAATATTACCTAATATAAATAGGGATGTAAACATGCTCTACAATTTAACTGCAGAGCAAATGAGTGGTGATGCTAAAAGCTGTATACTTGCATTTGTATTTGTGGCATGTGACTGAAGAACCATTTAGCATGCCCTTTCCAAAAGCTTATGGAAGATATTAGGCAGATCTACCCTTTAGTATGGCTATTAGATTTAGTTTCAGTCAGACTAGGAATGAGTAAGAATTAGTGTTTAACCTACTTAGCTGAACAACTACATAGCCACATTAGCTATATAGCTAATTTAGGGATAAAAAAACAGTATTGATTGTATTGTTGTAAGTGAAGCATAAAGGAGAATTTGGCTGCACTACATTCTTCGTGCGTAGTAGGTAAATTAAAAAATTATAAACTTTAAGTTACATTAAGAAAGTTTCTCCAGCCTTACCTTAAAAGTAATTCTAAATGCATATTGAACCACAAAATGTCAAAATGAAATGTATTAGGAAACAGAATTTCAGTAAGAAAACATTCCAGGCCTAAGTCTAGGATAGCTCGCCAGGTAAGAGGAATGAGGAAGATCAGTCCTGTTGAAACTTGAACCACAAACTTTCTATTCGCGAGTCTGTATCCTAATAGCTTTGGCTACCCATATCAGTAAATATCTTCAATCTATGTCAAGCGGCCTGACTGATTCTTGTCATCCAATTTAAAATTTGTAGACAAATAAATTTATAAACAATTGAATTAAACCTGCACACAGTATGACTCACCCTAGTAACTCATTGGATATCAATCATGCACATCAAGGAGATGAGGGTACATGCATGGTGTGGATTATTTCTGGTATCACTCTTGTAAATACTGACTTGCTATTTCAATAGTCAGGTTTTTTATGATAGGAAATCCTTTATTATATGTGCATTTTGGGCTTATAATATAATTTATCCTCTGTAAGTTGTTACCTACCTACAAAAACAATAGGGTCAGATGATAATGATAAAATCTTGATTGCTATTTCCATAATTTCTTCAAGCTCAGGACAAGGAGGAGACCATGCTATGTCCCAATTCCTATAATACATAAAAATTAATGAAATTCAGAGGAAATGTTATTGCTTTTTAAAATAAATTTTAGTTTAATACTAAAAGGACCATACCAGTCACTTTGACTAGTTAGCATTCTTTAAAACACTATATATCATTCAGATAGTGTGTTGTTGCTGTAATATGTACTCACTTTTAATGAATTAGAGCAAGGATGACTCCCTAACATTCTCAAGCTTTATAGTAGATTTTAAACAAATTATACATAAATTGAAAGTTATGTCAATATTTAAAAACACATTTTGCTCCAGATTGTAATAATATTTAATACAGGACTAGTTTCATTAAATTATACATACTTCTTACCTTAAAGGACCAATCTGTCATTTTGATCCATGCAGTATTTTGCACATGACGTTAACTAATGATACCGAAATTTAGATTTCAAATCGAATGGGCTTGATAAAGACACGTTTTAATTTAATTGCCGGATGTGAGATTTGCGATAAGTGTTGAGTAATAACATAGGTAGATAATAGAGTAGGAAGTGTTTTAAGGTGAGCAAGATATGAGTAAATAATAGTCGTTAAATTTGTAGGATAAATGCATTATTGGTTTGAAATTAACGAGTCATGACGTCATACCACATAGTTTAAATTCACGGTCAAAATTCAGGTCTGCCAACCTTAAAAGTCGCGCGATATGTTTAATAAAATATAAAGTAAACATTGTTTAATCATAGAAAGGTAATTATATATTCGAAATTCAAAAAAGAACATGTTATA
Source organism: Tenodera sinensis (assembly GCA_030765045.1). Lineage (NCBI taxonomy): Eukaryota > Metazoa > Arthropoda > Insecta > Mantodea > Mantidae > Tenodera > Tenodera sinensis. Next base: position 39,167,356 of record CM060968.1, on the reverse strand, counting down.
ATAGAAAGGGACATTTCTAAATTGGGAAAAGGAATGAAATAGCATTTTGGATACGAGGCTTTCTTGTGGATGACGTCATGAAATTTAAAATCGGAGAGAACGTTTTCTTAGCATGGGGACGCCAGGAAGCGTGATCGCTCCCCCCAGACCGGTAGTGGACGTTGTGGTGTACACACGTGAGTGCGATTCCTCTGCGAGTATCTCTATGTATCGAAAGTCGGCATAACTCCTGAAAGTGTCAAAGAGTGAAAAATAAATAATATACAAAAGTTCTTCTGGGATAATCTGTAAAACATACCTACGCATACCCTGGATTAAAGAGATTTCATGCTGAACTAGCCGGAGCAAACATCACCATTCCGCATCAAATGGCGACACAACGTGAACCAACGTCATTTTTCGCATCAAATGGCGACCCAACATGTGGCGTCGAGAGAATAGACCAACCCCAAGAATGAACTAGATCAGCATCGAACCAGTGATTAATAAGGACGACGACCAAGCCAGCATCGAACCAGCAAACAAGAAGGTGCCCAGCGTGTCAACATCATCAGAGAACATCGTGTGAAACGTGTAGTGAATAAGTTTAAGTGCAGTTAAAAAAAAAAAAAATCATAATAGTGAAAATTGTGAAATATTGGTGAGTAGAAAAACACATGCAAATAGCTTAGAAATGGAAGACAGTGATAGTGATTTTCTAGGTTTTGAGAGTCCGGAAATTGAGAAAAGTGTAGTTAGGATGGAAGAATATAATCAAAATATAATCGGTAGCAGAATATGCCAAGAAGTAGAAGATCAGAACATTAGAGAAACACCTAGAGGTAGCTCAGAAATGTTTGGTAGTAATTCAGAAAGGCCAGCGATTATGTCAGAAATAGAGAATATGTTTCAAAAGATAATGAAAAAGATGAGTACAGAGTTAAGTCAAAAGATAGATGAAACTAGTAAAGAATTAAGAACAGTGAAAAAGATGAGTACAGAGTTAAGTCAAAAGATAGATGAAACTAGTATAGAGTTAGGACAGAAATTAGAGAAGGGACAACAGGAATTGGGAATGCAATTGGAAAATCAGAAGAGAGCTTTAGAAACCTTTAGGGAAGAAGTTAGGGAGGAAATTAATAAAGTTAGTAGTGAAGTAAAAGAAAATAGAGAACAGGTTAAGGGAGAATTAGAGACAATAAGGCAAGAAGTAAAGAATTCTGAAAAGAAATTAGGTCAACAAGTGAGTGAAAAATTAGATAAAGAAAGGGAAAGAGTAACACATAGATTAGACAAACAAAGGGATGAGGTAGTACAAAGGTTAGATAAAGACAGGGAAGAAATTAGAGAAGAGTTACAGGGGTGTAAAGTTAGGATGGAAAGATCTGATGTAGAAAGTGAAAGGCAGGCTAGAAATTTGGAGGATGTTACAGACCAAATAAAAGGGGTAGTAACACAAATTACTCAGGTAAAAGAGGCCTTAGAAAATTTGAAATTAAATGAAAATGCATGTAATCACAACAATCTTAATAATGAAGCTGCAAGAAACGAGGCAATACCAGGTGTATCAGCTGACATTTCGATGCAAAATAGGGGTAACAGTAATTCCCATTCTGATCTCAGAAATAGCTCAGGGACAAGTGACAATTCAAATTTACATTGGCCTAACCATGTCTTAAATGAAATGACACCTCCAGTTTTTGAAAATGAAGATTCAGATGATCCTAAAGCCTTTATAGAAGGGTTACAAGAGTACTTCACGGCGAAACGTATACCGGAGGAGTACAAGATGGTGATAGTAAGAAAATGCCTAAAGGGTAATGCTGCCAATTGGCTAGGCCTTTCTATGGGTAACAATAATGATTATGGGACCTTTAGGAACATCTTTTTAACCAGATATTGGGGGACTAGTAGGCAGGCTAATATTAGAGTCGAATTAAGCAATGGAAAGTTTAATCCTAGATTGGAGGAATCGATGGTCAACTATTTTATGAGAATAGCGAGAAAATCAAAGATGTTGGATCCTCCCATAGATGAAAAAGATCTAATAAATATAGTTACTCCACATTTTCCGGAAACGCTTCAACGCTACCTAATCATAGCCCGACCCGGTAGCATTGCAGCTATGATCGAATTATTATCAGCCTTAGAAGTCAATAAGCCAAAACACGCATTTGGAAATAAATATGAAGAAAAAGAAACTGTAAATTCTTTCGGGCAAGGGGCACAGTATTATCAGAATAGAAGTGAGGTTAGGGAAAAGTATAAAGGACCAGTACCAAGGATGGAATCGTTCCGGTGGGAAAATCAAGGTAGATGTAACCAGGAAGGGCATCACCAAAATAGAAATGGTAATCTAAGGGGAAGAAATATAAGGGTGAATTATATGAATACAAATAGATTTGATCGAGGTAGACGGGGACGTTATTTTGGACATAGTAGAAATTCAAATGATGGGTATTGGACAAACAGAGATAATGAGTTTAGACCGAGGTCACCAAGACAGGGAGAAAGATGTTATAATGGACGAGATTCCCCTGAAAATGCGGAAATGGTTGAGGCCATTAACACGGTCAAAAACATGGTAGGAAGTAACCCCGATTTAATGCAGGAAAACAGAAGTAACAATTCGGGAAATAGTACAGGAGCCATGCCTAAAAATCAGGGAAATGCCAGACCCGGTCAAACGCGCCTTCAGTGAGAACTGGGTATCCTAGTAATGATTGTGATAAGTACTCGGAAATAAATAGTCCTGGAAAGCAAATGATGACACAAAAGAAAAGAGAATGGAAAAATAGAATCGACGAAAACGAAAAAGTAGGAGATCCACCTAAAATCAAAATGGGAGTAAATGGAAAACAATACAATGCAATTATAGATACGGGATCAAATAGCACAGTATGCTCACAAAATTTTTATGATAATTTACAAAGTAGTGGTTTTAAAGTAATGTCTTTACCAGTTAATGGGATATATTGCTCGCTAGCTGTGGGAAAACGAAAAGAGAGAGTAAAATTTCAAGCAATGATAAATATTGAAATAAATGGGAGAATACTAGGAATTTTATTTCTGATTGTAGGAAGACTTGTGACAGATATTATAATAGGTTGTGATTGTCTTTATGCCTGGGAAGCTGTGGTGAATTTTAAAAACATGATTGTAGAAATGAAAGTTGAAGATGAGACCATTATAGTGCCATTTGTGGAAGATAGTAGTTCAGAAACTATTGTAAGAGAAAAAGAGGAAGAAGAAATCCAAGGGGATATATTCTTTGTAGAATATGTTAAAGTAGGAGCTATGGAATTAACTGAAGTAAATGTCAAAGAGTACAGTGTCGATAATAAAGAAAATGTAGAATGGGATAAAAATGATTTCATAGACAATTTGAGGTTTTCTGACGCAACTAGGTACTATGATAGGGAGAGTAGTGAAGACTTAGAAGAATTATTGCGGGAAAAGGTAACTCAGGCTGATCAACTAAATGAACAACAGAGGGATAAACTGTTTAAAATATTAATCAGAAATAAAGAAGTATTCTCTGAGAAACCTGGTAAAATATTTATACTCATTCGTTTGAGATGATACCTATCAAACCTTTTACACATAAAGCGAGAGCTATCCCTAGTACCATAAGAGAAGAGGTAGATGCAGTTATAAAGTCAATGTTAGAAGATGAGGTTATTGAGATTTCGAATTCAGAATTTGTGAATCCCCTATGTATTGTAAATAAGGCCAATGGAAAGATTAGGGTGACATTAGACGCGAGAAAGCTAAATCAACATTGTAAACCTGATAGATTTAGACCAGAAGGTGTAGAGGTAATATTGAACAAATTGCAGAAGGGCAAAATTTTTTCTACTCTAGATCTTACAGCATCTTTTTGGCAGATCCCACTTAGAGAAGATTTAAGAAAATATACACCATTTTTACAATCAGGGAATCCAACAGAACAAGTCCTCCGAGATATAGGAATTTATTTACGTGTACTTACACATCATAATCACAAGGATTGGGTGAAATATTGTCCATTGATAGAAAAGATTATTAATCACACCATTAATGTAACTACTGGGTTTGCCCCAATAAAATTAATGTTAGGAATTGAACCAGAACCAATATTGATCGGGGTACCAAAAATACTCAAAATTAATGACATTCAGTTAAGTGAAGAAGAAAGAGCGAAAATTGCTTTTGAACGAATCAAGAAAAAGGCAGAGAAGCGAAAATTAAAGAAAAAGAGTAGAAAACATAAATGGGAACCTAAGATAGGCGATTGGGTATTAGTTAATGACCATAAGTTATCAAGTGCATTGCGAGGTAGGAACAAAAGGATGGAATTGTTATATAAAGGACCTGCAGAAATTATATCAAAATTTGGTTATCATACCTATGAAGTAAAAGATGTTAAAAATGAAAAATGTCTGGGAAGGTGGCATAAACAACTCCTTCAACCATACAAGAAACCGTGTAGTACCTTGGAACTTTGATTTCATGTAAAATTCGAAGTGTCATTTGTTCTATTGGCGCCCAATCAGCTTTTAGATAAAATTTAAATTTTAGCTTACTTGAAAACCATATATTGGTCAGGAACTTACGTATTCATGACAAATGCAGAATGTGAATTGCTATATACTACAAAGAGCTTAAGAATATATTGTATAGAGCTCACAATAACAGCTTCAGAAAGATTGTTAAAATGTTCATCTCCGCATAGAGAGAAAACCGAATATTTAATTTGTAAACATTTGTTAAAACATTTAGATGTATAGATAGTTATCACAGCAAGACAAAGAAAGAACTTGTCTGAAGAGTGTAATGGATTTATATAAATATATGTACATTTTAGTGCTTAAAGGATCTAGTAAAGATATGTGTTACAATAACCAAAGTGCAAAATCACAGTGCAAGTGATAGTGAGAGCGAAGTGAGCAAACATGAACTAAAAGAAGGAAGTATAAAGAAAGACTCTTGAAATTTAACCTTTATATAAGTTTCACAGGAGAAACCATTACATATTGTAATTAGTATTTAAGGATTAATGTTAAGTCAAGTGTACAATTGTTTGTCATGTTATAAAGATTAATGAGAAGATATGTTAATAACCAATTTCAAAATAGTGTAATTGAAAATTGTATATAATGGGAGTGTTGCCGATTATTCAAAATTCAGGAGTAATTTTTAATTTTTCTTTCGGGCAAGACATTTACATTATTTTATTATGAAATAATAAAATAATATAAATGGGGGCATTTGATACTGAAATTTAGATTTCAAATCGAATGGGCTTGATAAAGACACGTTTTAATTTAATTGCCGGATGTGAGATTTGCGATAAGTGTTGAGTAATAACATAGGTAGATAATAGAGTAGGAAGTGTTTTAAGGTGAGCAAGATATGAGTAAATAATAGTCGTTAAATTTGTAGGATAAATGCATTATTGGTTTGAAATTAACGAGTCATGACGTCATACCACATAGTTTAAATTCACGGTCAAAATTCAGGTCTGCCAACCTTAAAAGTCGCGCGATATGTTTAATAAAATATAAAGTAAACATTGTTTAATCATAGAAAGGTAATTATGTATTCGAAATTCAAAAAAGAACATGTTATAATAGAAAGGGACATTTCTAAATTGGGAAAAGGAATGAAATAGCATTTTGGATACGAGGCTTTCTTGTGGATGACGTCATGAAATTTAAAATCGGAGAGAACGTTTTCTTAGCGTGGGGACGCCAGGAAGCGTGATCGCTCCCCCCAGACCGGTAGTGGACGTTGTGGTGTACACACGTGAGTGCGATTCCTCTGCGAGTATCTCTATGTATCGAAAGTCGGCATAACGCCTGAAAGTGTCAAAGAGTGAAAAATAAATAATATACAAAAGTTCTTCTGGGGGAATCTGTAAAACATACCTACGCATACCCTGGATTAAAGAGATTTCATGCTGAACTAGCCGGAGCAAACATCACCATTCCGCATCAAATGGCGACACAACGTGAACCAACATCTTATATTCCGCTACACTAAACAATGGTAACAATGTGTTCTGAAAGCAATCCAAAGTTTCTGTCTTTGTTGAAGCATAGTTTGATATGTTTAATGTGAGAGTGGACATGTTTTAGCAAATGTGTCAATATATTGAACTGTTAAGTATTTTTAAAGTTACACTTTATACCTTACCCCTATTATGTAACATCAGAATTACCAATGTATCTTCAAAATGATGAAGTATTGAATTATTATCATAGTTTACCAGACAACAAGTCAGAAGGAGAAAACATGTTTAGTAATGATGACTTATCTGATAATGCTGATGATAATGAATATATTCCTCATCAATCAGACAGAAGTGAATTGTCCAAGTCCGATGTTGGTGACAATACAATGAATAAAGAATGTGCAGAGGAATTGACTGATGACCATCCTGTTGCCGAATTGTCCCAAGTAGCACCACATGTCACTGCCCCATGCAAAGAGGCAGATTTAGTTGAGGATGTCAAGCTCCACAGGAAACAATTTTTCCAGGGGAAGTAAAGGAGTCTGTTGTTGATGGGACAGTGTGGACAAGAATTGAACTAGGAAATATACCTGGAAGATGTGGGCTAGGTACTGACAGAGAGGCCACGTCCTAAAGATAATGCGAAGAAACTTATTAGTGAAAACTATGCCAGTGGATGGTCCTACACCAAAATTAGGACCAGTGAAGTCTTTCAGAACCACTCTTGAGTTCTTGAGCTAGACCATTCTGAAGGAGCTATAGCCATGATGTATGCATGTAGGCAGTATGGAGGAAGTTTCTATGCTCAGAGATATGGGGACCACTATTTTTCTGTCATGTTATGAGAAGAAACAAATTTATTGAGATTATGAGGATGCTTAGATTTGATCACAAACATATGAGAGGCTGAAGATTGATGGTTTTTCAACTCCAATCTGGAATCCATTTGTATGCAACTGCATATTGTGCTACAAACCAGGTGCAGATATTACAGCGGATGAGCAGCTGTATCCATGTAAGGCTCGATGTCACTTTACTCAATATATGAGTAACAAACCAGATAAGTTTGATATGAAGTTCTGCCTTGCTGCAAACTCTGAAACAAAATTTATGTTGAATGGGTTCCCTTATTCGGGAAAACATAATGAACGGCCATCTAACATGTCAGTACCAGAGCATGTTGTTACACGACTGATCCAACCTTTTACTTCAAAAGTAAGAAACGTTAATTGTGACAACTTTTTACTTCTAAAATTCTTGCTAAACAGTTGAAATAGAACACCATCATGGTATCTGCATTGAAGAAAGCACAAAGAGAGGTTCCTTGTTCTGCAAAAATTACCACTGGATCTTTGTATGACATCATCTTGTAAAAATGTGATGATATTGCTTCCACAACATATCAAGGAAAGGCCAGAAAAATTTCCTCCTGTTAGGTTCAATGCATCAGTCTGATTAAGAAATACAGAAGAAACTTTCAGAAACTGTTAGCTACTATAACTCCACAAAATGTGCGATGGACATTCTAGATCAAATGTGTCGCCTATACCAGTCAAGTTTGGTTGCCAGCAATGGCCAATACATGTTTTCATAAATGTGCTGGACCTAGCCGGAATCAATGCATGGATCCTATACTGGAATGTCGCAGAAGAAAATGTTGTTGTTGTTGTTTTCTAGTGCCTTGCATCTGGCAATGAAGCCATTAGCATTCGTGCTTTCCAATACTTTTGAACTGTAGTTTCTTCTGATCTTAATGCTTCACAGGTCTTCAAGTGGTCTTTGTTCATTTCCGCTGGATCGCAGAAGAAAATGTAGGTACACAAACATTTCTTTTGAAGCTAACTGAAGGATTTTCATCCCAATATATGCTATCAAGTGAAGGACAGCAATCATGAGGGCCAACAAACAAGCTAGGGCATGTTGTTGTTAGCTAATGCTGGATTTCTAACAATGAAGTCATTAATCCTCTTGCTCTCCAATATTTTTCAATAAATATTGAAGAGACTTAGCAGTAAATGTAACCGCTTTTTAGAGAGCACCATATTTTTATGTTTTGGCGGTCACATCGCTCTCTCACAACCCCCAGAATGTCTGGAGGACCACACCTGTCGTTGGTTTATGGGTCTCACCGACCTGACTGAGAGAATTATCAAAATAAATTCACCGACCATATCCTCTGATTACCAATCAGAGGATGTATTACATGCCATGACAGGTCAGCATGTTAGGGGTTAAGGTTTTATAGAGAAATTAGAGAAATGGAGAGGTTGGAAAAATAAAGACTCCCTAGCCCTCAGGAACCCTAATAGCATCGGGGTTGGAAGAGAACAAGAGATGACCAAGGTAAGGTCAGATAGAAAAGTTACAGTGAGGAGCAAAACACCAGTAAATGGAAGTAATGTTCTGCTCAGCTTGGGTGCCTTGTGGTCGCTATTCACATATCCCCTAGACGGAGACCCCTGAGGATAAGCTAGGGCATGTAAAACATGTCAAACTGGACAGTGCAAAGGTTCTAATAAAATCAAGAATGTGTGTATTAAGTGGAAGAGATATGTGTGTGGTCCATGCTCAGGAAATGTTCAGTACATATGTGCTAAGTGTTTCAGTCAAGATGAAGAATTTGGCTAAGTACAAAACATTGAACTGATTCTCTGACTGTTATGTATACACAAATTTAAATAGATTCTTACCAATGTTACAAAGTAGTTGATGCAATTGAATATACATGGTCCCATATCTGTAAGCAGTGTTCTCTAAAATGTAAGTGACCCAAGAAGATCTCTTCCCAAACTATCCTTTATATTGAGACAGAATATTAGAAGACCCCAAAAGAAAATCGTTTTGTGAATATTTGTTAAGAGTGTAATTTGTTTTTTGATGTTGGTATGAGATGGTTAAATGACGAAAAGTGTTACTAATGTTCATTGTTACGAACAACTAAGTTTGTTTAAAGACGTCATAAATATTTCCATATTTAATTTTAATATATCTGTATAAATATTAGAATTATATGTGTTCAATAATAAAAGCAAAATCAGGATAGCTAAAGATCGCTTCCCTAACAATACGGGAACTATTTGATGGACGCATACGCGGATGTATACCAGAAAGGTAGTATCACGTGAGATAATGCCGGATTCCTTTCACTAGCGTCTACATGTCCAAGGTGATAGGACGTATTTTGGTAGTGTGTGAACATTGTAGAACATTTACCAGACTTTCATCAAGCTTTTGTTCCACTTTTTGAAAAAGTGGAAAGACTTAAATAATTTAAAACGGTGCTAAGAGGATTTATTTAAATGTAAAATAGAGAAAAAGTGTTAATAAAATAATACATTGTGGTGAAGAAACATCGTGTGATTTTTCATTCCATCCGTTACCACGCCCTGAGAGAAATAAGAGCCTCATCGCTCAAAAGTGAAACAACGCTTCGATAAAAACAGCACCAAATGTCTTGCCCAACGTGGAACACGAATTCTGGATGGAATGGAAATCTACGGAAAATGAACTTAAGCGAAATACCAAGTGAGCCAAATCTTCGCACCAAAAAGAAACAAGACGCAATTAGACCATCGTTTGAAATCTACTACATCAGAACACCGATGAACGGATAATCAACACGGGAAAACACCAGAGATCGTCTAGCGAAGCCAACCGCCCAGGAGACGCACGTAACTGGATAAATCAACGAGAAAAAAGTAGGACCAAAAATTTTTATTTTTACATCCAGTTTATTTTTATTTTTATGTTACTGAGAAGCGGCAAAATAGTAGGACTTTTAAGCCAAAGTGAACTGAATAAAGAAACTAAAATGTCGCAAAAAGAGAGAAATCTAGTAACAGGAGTAGGGGAAGGGGCAGATAGGCCCAGCTATCAGACAGAAGCAGAAAGTGAGGAACAGGTAACAATAGGAAAAGACCAAAGGTTATTAATGATCATGTTTGAAAGACTAGAACAAAGTTTAGGTCAGAAAATGGAACAAAATAACATAGAAGTGAGTCAGAAAATAGAAAGAGTGACACAGGACTTAGAAAATAATAAAAAAGAGATAAGGCAGGATTTAGAACAAAATAAAAAAGAGATAGGTCAGAAAATGGAGGAAGTGAGAGAGGACTTAGAGCAGAAAATAGAATTAGGAAGACAGGAATGTAAAGAAAATATGAAAGTAATGGAAACTAATTTAAAATTAGTACATAAAAACTTAAATGAGACAAAGGAAGCCTTAGAAGCTAGGATAGAAATCATAGGAGATAGGATGGGAAAAATAGAATCGGAAATGAGAGAAAATAAGATTGTATTAGAAGAAGAAATTGGTAGATGTAGAGATGAAATAACAGAATGTAACGCAAGTGTAGACTGTAAGATTACAAATGTAAAAGCAGAAATAACTGAGGAATTAAGGAAAGAGATTGAGGTAGTAAAGAAAGGCATTACTAATGAAACTGTAGAACAAATTGTCATTCCTAAAATTAAGACTATGGCTGATGTGGTACATTCACAACAAGATGCTATGAATGATATGAAACAAAGTCACTTAGAAATAAAGAATGATTTAAAATCAATTTGTGAAGAAATGAAAAAAGGAAAAGAAAGTTTGGCTAATGTAAATGATGTTGTGAATGCACTACAAAGGCAAGATGATTTAGATGTAAGTAATGTACAAGATGAGAGTTATTTGAATAATGTACAAAATGTTGACTCACCATACAGAGAAAGAGGTTCACAATCAAACAATGACACAACACACAACACATGCTACACCAACAGCATACTACATGAAATCACACCACCTACATTTGACGAGGAGAAGGGAGATGATCCAAAACTCTTTGTTAAAGAGATGGAAGAGTATTTTAAAGTGAAAAGGATACCAAATGAGCTTAGGATGATGATAGTCAAGAAAAGCTTAAAAAACAAGGCATTAGAATGGCTTAGGTTAACACTAGCTGGTCATGAGTCGTATAGCTCATTCAAAAATCTATTCCTATCAAGGTATTGGGGCCCAGCTAAGCAAAACCAAACTAGGATAGAGCTAGCGACAGGTAGATATGATCCAACCAAAGGGTTATCGCTAGTCGATTATTTTATGAAAGTAGCCAACAAAGGGAAGCTATTAGACCCTAACCTGTCGGAAGCAGAGTTAATTACCAGCATAACAAGACATTTCCCAGACACAGTGAGAACAGGGTTAATTGTTGCGAGGCCAGTAGATTTTGCAGACATGATAGAATTACTGACAGCCTTTGAAACACAAAATGGTCGGCCTAATGAGCATAGACATAGGAAAGGTCACTCAAACTCACCTATCTTAAACAGGAGCGCGACTACGAACAACCAGAATGAGAGAGAAGATAGAAATACTAGGAGCACCCATGAAAGGGGGAGAGGGGCACACCATTTCCCACAACCACACAATCATGGCGAAAGGATGGAGAACATGAGACAGTGGTACCATGACACGATACCAAGGGGTGAATCGAGACACCAAACATATACATATGATCGTGGAAGACCAGGAGACCGTATCCATCAAGTGAATCACATACAATTCTGTAGAGAATACTTAAACAACCAAAGACCGTCATACAACAGAGGTTCACACCAAAGGGGCGGAAACCAATGGAACACCGGCAACATAAGACAACAGGAACGGGATGAAAATGTGCAAAATAGGGCAGATGTTGCATAGAATACAGAAACAACAACCACCAACAACACTCAGGGAAATTACCACAACTAAGTTCGTCCCAATTGAGTTGACCAACACAAACCCTAAGCAACTGACAATTGACATCGACACCATGATGGCCACACAAGGAGAAAATGGAACTACTGTACACTGGACCGCTGGTCATAACAAAACAGCTGGGTGACCATACGTATGAGCTACAGAATACAAATGGCAAGTTGGTAGGAAGATATCATAAAAATAAATTAAAACCATACAAAGAAAGGACCAAATAGTCTTTGCCAACAAACATGTAAGGCAGGAATAGTAGAGATGATGGAAAATAATAATTTTTAATGGGTTACTTATAGAAGAGTATGTTTAGATTGGAAAATACAACAAGAAAGAAAATCAACATAGTCATTGGCTATATTGACCACCAAGAGCATTGTCAACAAAGACAGATGAGGACACTGATTGTCATTAAAGAAGTGAATTATAGCGACGGAAAACAATGTGTTTTTGACATAAGGAAGTCAGGGACAAAAAAAAAATAAAAAGGAATCAATTGTGACGACAAAGATAAAATATTTTTGACACAAAGGTGTCGACGGTGAATTGAGAAGAAAAATAATACAATTGCAGAATAATTATAAGTATAGAAGTTTTCTCTTATAGAGATAAGAGATAAAGAGGTGACAATTAGTGAAGTAAGAAAAACCATAGTCAGAAAAGCAATGCCCATGAATTAAGATGGATATAGTCAATGCTAAGCTTGAAGAAATGTCGAACTAAGGAATAGTGAATAAGAACCCAATTACATAATGGTACTATTAGTAACATCAGAGTTTAAGAATTGACTCAACGACCTGCCTATACATAATAAGCTTACAAGACAAAGAAGGCAAAGAACTGAATAAAATATGATCATAATCATTAGCTCAAGATTTGTATCCTGTTTTTCTCTCCTCATAACAAGGAACATAAGTCAAAAGCCACACAATAAACCATGATACACTTAAATTATATTTGTGTCAATGTCAAATGTATAATAACTGAATATGTGTTGTATAATAACTGAATATGTGTTATATAATATCTGAACATGTGTTGTATAATAACTGAACATGTGTTGTATAATAACTGAACATGTGTTGTATAATAACTGAATATGTGTTGTATAATAACTGAATAAGTGAAATTTATAAAGACATGCTGTGTCATGCCAAAACAAAAGACAAAAACATACAGCGAAGAAGACTGTAAAGAAAAAAAAAAGTATTGTACAAAGTGATTGTATCAGAGGAATAGGGAGAAATGTTGTATTGTGTTTCAAGATTGTAAATATAGGTGACAACTTGAAAAACAAAACAAGGGGCATGTGAGACGGAATATTAGAAGACCCCAAAAGAAAATCGTTTTGTGAATATTTGTTAAGAGTGTAATTTGTTTTTTGATGTTGGTATGGGATGGTTAAATGACGAAAACGTGTTACTAATGTTCATTGTTACGAACAACTAAGTTTGTTTAAAGACGTCATAAATATTTCCATATTTAATTTTAATATATATGTATAAATATTAGAATTATATGTGTTCAATAATAAAAGCAAAATCAGGATAGCTAAAGATCGCTTCCCTAACAATACGGGAACTATTTGATGGACGCATACGCGGATGTATACGAGAAAGGTAGTATCAAGTGAGATGACGCCGGATTCCTTTCACTAGCGTCTACGTGTCCAAGGTGATAGAACGTATTTTGGTAGTGTGTGAACATTGTAGAACGTTTACCAGACTTTCATCAAGCTTTTGCTCCACTTTTTGAAAAAGTGGAAAGACTTAAATAATTTAAAACGGTGCTAAGAGGATTTATTTAAATGTAAAATAGAGAAAAAGTGTTAATAAAATAATACATTGTGGTGAAGAAACATCGTGTGATTTTTCATTCCATCCATTACCACCACGCCCTGAGAGAAATAAGAGCCTCATCGCTCAAACATGAAACAACGCTTCGATAAAAACAGCACCAATATGAAGGAGTGACTCCTCTACTTATTAACCAGCCAGGAGTCACTCTCTGAAGATGTCCAACGCAGTCTTAGGCAAAACATCAGATATTTATTCATCGACTGGACCACGGCCTCCAAGCCCGGAAACTACTTTCTATTGGGTCTACTGCTTTAACTTACTGTATTCTTCTTACATCTACAAGAAATATTTTGAGTAAAGAAGGTTATCTCTATTCACTAGAAGCAGATAGAATACTTTGTAAAAGAGTGGAGAAAGTGAGTGAATGCAAGACATCAGATTTTCTTAAACTGGTTATATACACCAGATTGAACATACAATAGTTTAGTTCAGATTGGTTTCCATCCCACTTGCAAAAACATCACAAAAAGTACCCTACATTCATATTACTTTCTTGACTTTCTGTACTTTAAAAAAAAACCCTAGCACAAGAGCCCATGAAGCACCAAGGCTTGCTGCCCAGCCACTGTGTCCCCCAATTCTGCCCACTTCAGGCATCATTGGTGGGGTGCAGTACTGGAGGGTGGGACATGGTCAGCACCCAGAGCCCTTCCAGCCTGTTATACGCCTTCTCTACCTGGGGCTACTACTTCTCCATCAAGTAGCTCCTCAATTGGTCCCCCCAGACCTAACGAGGCTGAGTGCACCCCTTGCCAGACTCCCAGAGGGGATAAAATCCCCATGGTGGTACTGGGGATCAAACCCAGGTCCTCCACACCAGAGGCAAGTGCACTACCGACTGCGCTACAGAGGCAGTCACTTTCGGTACTTACTATCATTTATTCATATATAACGTCTACAGACCATTCTTACAAAAGCTTATTTTTCTGTGTACTTCATATTTTGAAACTTGTTTTTTGTAGTGTCCAACCCCCATACTTACAGCTCTGCAGGTGGTGGACACTGATGGCACATGAAATTAAATATATTTGAGAAAGGAATTCTGGGAAGGGGATGTTCTAGACCTACGTTTAGGATACCTCCCAGCATGTGCTAGTTATAAGAACTGAGGAAAACTGGGAGAAAGTTCAGTCAGTGAGGATGGTCCCGGCAGAATTTGAACTATCGACCTCCTAAAAATGAACCTCATATGTCTGAGTCATTAGATTAGATAGCATTCATCAAGTTCACAAGTAGCCACAATAGAGGCCCATAGGCACTGAACATGTGAGACAGAATATTGATCAATAGAAAATTGTTCATGTAAATATTTTTGTAAGAGTGTGTAAATTTCTAATTCTTTTAATTTGGGTGTATCAGGGACTTATTTCTTTTTGATATTCAAGATCCAATGTCTTCTCGTCACTTTGAGTTCAACCAATGAGAACTGTTGCGCGGATGAATACATAAGAATGGCGGTGTTGCGTCATAGGACGCTTGGACTAGTTTATGATTAGCGTCTGCGAGCTCAAAGTGGGAGGACGTATAATTGCTGATGGTGTGTGAACATGTAAATTACACCCAAACTTTTAACCAGCGTAGACGCTGTCGAAATGTAAAAGTTGTTAACTAATTGAAATTGTGATAAGAAGTGTAAAAAACAAATAAATGTGTTTGTGATAAAAGAACGTTGGCTTTTGCATTCCATTCTTCGACCGTCGACCCTGCAGATAAGAGTAGCGTCTGCTATAACAAACTTTCCACCTTTTAGTAAAAACAATACTCCTGCTATATTCACGTTGATATGTGTTAAGAATCCTTTCTAAAAACTGCACCAAAATGGCTTGCCCAACGTGGGGCGCGAATTTAGAATGGAATGCAAAATTACGAAGTGTTAACATCGAATGACGCTATCTCATCGTGCAGGAGAAAGACGCCATTAGACCATCGACTGATATCAACAAAACATCGATACACGGAGAATCAACGTGGGAAAAACACCGGAGATCATCTGGCGAAGCCAACTACCCAGGAGACGTAAATAACTGGACGAAGAACCAGCAGGAAAGAAAGTAGGATCAAAACTTTTTGTCCTTACATACATTTTATTTCCATTTATTAATGCTACTTAGAAGTGGCAAAGTAGCAGGACTTTCAACATTAAGTGAATTGGATAAAGGAATTAAAATGTCGCGAAAAGAGATAGAAACAGGAGTGGGGGAAGGGGCAGATAGGCCTAGCTATCAGGAAGGATTAGAGAGTGAGGAACAGGCGGAAATAAGTAAAGACCAAAGGTTAATGATGATGATGTTTGAAAGACTAGAACAGAATATGAAGGAAATAGGTCAGAAACTGGAACAAAATAAGGTAGAAATAGGTCAGAAAATGGAACAAAATAATGCAGAATTAAAACAGGACATGGAACAGAATAGGGCAGAATTAAAACATGACATAGAACAAAGTTTAGGTCAAAGTATAGGTCAGAAACTGGAGGAAGTGAGAAAAGACTTAGAACAGAAAATGGAATTAGGTAGACAGAACTTAGAACAGAAAATGGAATTAGGTAGACAGAACTTAGAACAGCAAATGGAATTAAGTAGACAGAACCTAGAACAGAAAATAGAATTAGGAAGACAGGAGTGTAAAGAAAATATGAAAGTAATGGAAACTAATTTAAAATTAGTTCACAAAAACTTAAATGAAACAAAGGAAGCCTTAGAAGCTAGGATAGAAATTGTAGGAGATAGGATGGGAAAGATAGAATCAGAGATGAGAGAGAATAAAATTGTGTTAGAAGGGGAAATTGCTAGATGTAGGGATGAAATAACAGAATGTAATACAAGTGTAGACTGTAAGATAACAAATGTAAAAGCAGAAATAACTGAGGGATTAAGGAAAGAGATTGAGGTAGTAAAGAAAGACATTATTAATGAAACTGTAGAACAAATAGTAATTCCTAAAATTAAGACAATGAATGATGTGATGCTTTCACAACAGGATGCTATAAATGATATGAAACAAAGCCACTTAGAAATAAAGAATGATTTAAAATCAATTTGTGAAGAAATGAAAAAAGATCTGGAAAGATGGAGCTATTGTATACTGGACCACTGGTCATAACAAAACAGCTGGGTGACCACACATATGAGCTACAGAATACAAATGGCAAGTTGGTAGGAAGATACCATAAAAATAAATTGAAGCCATACAAAGAAAGGACCAAATAGTTTTTGTCAACAAATGTGTAAGGCAGGAATAATAGAGATGAAAGAAGATAACAATTTTTAATGGGTTACTTATAGAAAATCATGTTCAGATTAGGAATTACAACAAGGAAGAAAATCAACATAGTCATTGGCTATATCGACCACAAAGAGCATTGTCAACAAAAACAGACAAGGACACTGATTGTCATTAAATAAATGAATCATAGCGACGGAAGATAATATGTTTTTGACATAAGGATGTCAGGGTCAAAAATAAAAATGAATTAATTATGATGAAAAAGATATAACATTTCGACACAAAGATGTCGAGGGTAAATTGAGAAGAAAAATAATACAATTACAGAATAATTGTAAGTGTAGAAGTTTTCTCTTATAGAAATAAGAGACAAAGAAATGACAATTAGTGAAATGAGGAAAACCATGACCAGAAAAACAATGCCCATGAATTGAGATGAATATAGCCAACGCTAAGCTCGAAGAAATGTTGAACCAAAACAACAATGAATAATAACCCAATCAAGAAAATTAGTACTATTAGTAACATCAGAGTTTAAGAACCGACTCAACAACCTGCCTATACATAACAAGTTTATAAGACAAAGAAGGCAAAGAACTGAATAAAGTATTGCCATAAATATGATCATAATCATTAGCTCAAAATTTGTATCCTGTTTTTCTCTCCTCATAGCAATGAATACAAGTCAAAAACCACATGAAACACTTAAATTATATTTGTGTCAATGTCAAATGTACAATAACTGAATATGTGTTGTATAAGAACTGAATATGTGTTGTACAATAACTGAATATGTATTGTATGATAACTGGATATATTGTGTAATAACTGAATATGTTGAGTAATAACTAAATGTGTTATGCAAAAACTGAATGTGTATTGTGTAATAACTGAATATGTATTGCATAATAACAGAACATATGTGATATGATAGCAGGATGTATTGTGCAATAACTGAATATATATTGTGTAATAATTGGACATGTTGTGTAGTAATCAAATGTGTTGTACCATGACTGAATATGTATTGTATAATGACTGAAGGTGTATTGTATAATAACAACATATGTGATATGATAACTGGGTATATTGTACAATGACTGGATATATATTGTATAATAATTGGACATATTGTGTAATAACTAAATGTGTTGTACAATAACTGGATATGTATTGTATAATAACTGAATGCATTGTGTAGTAACCGAATATGTGAAACTTATAAAGACATGTTGTATTATGTCAAAACAAAGGACAAAGACAAACAGTGAAGAAGACTGTAAAGAAAAAAAAAAAAAAAAAAAAAATATTGTACAAAGTGATTGAATCATAGGAGTAGGGAGAAGTATTGTATTGTGTTTCAAGATTGTGAATAAGGTGACAACTTGAAAAACAAAACAAGGGGCATATGAGACAGAATATTGATCAATAGAAAATTGTTCATGTAAATATTTTTGTAAGAGTGTGTAAATTTCTAATTCTTTTAATTTGGGTGTATCAGGGACTTATTTCTTTTTGATATTCAAGATCCAATGTCTTCTCGTCACTTTGAGTTCAACCAATGAGAACTGTTGCGCGGATGAATACATAAGAATGGCGGTGTTGCGTCATAGGACGCTTGGACTAGTTTATGATTAGCGTCTGCGAGCTCAAAGTGGGAGGACGTATAATTGCTGATGGTGTGTGAACATGTAAATTACACCCAAACTTTTAACCAGCGTAGACGCTGTCGAAATGTAAAAGTTGTTAACTAATTGAAATTGTGATAAGAAGTGTAAAAAACAAATAAATGTGTTTGTGATAAAAGAACGTTGGCTTTTGCATTCCATTCTTCGACCGTCGACCCTGCAGATAAGAGTAGCGTCTGCTATAACAAACTTTCCACCTTTTAGTAAAAACAATACTCCTGCTATATTCACGTTGATATGTGTTAAGAATCCTTTCTAAAAACTGCACCACATGTATAGCATATACAGTATATACAGTATAGCATAAAAACACATATACAGATACAAAAAATAAAACAGGAATAATTGAGAAACACAATCAAATCTTTCCTACAATTACAAGATTAACACAATGTATATTTACAAATACAAATTAAACTTTGTTTTAAACTTTTACTAAGCTTTTCCTGCCACGTCCCATTATTTTGTTATATAATTAGCAATGAATGGCATCTTTTGTCAGTTGTTCAATACATATAGATTTAAGTAGCTGTTGATTTTTTTTTTGAATTAACGTCCTCTAACATTGTGTCATATTGGATGAATGAATAAAATGAAACGGGTGAAATGATGCTCAAATGAGCCCGAGGTCCATGGAGCTTTAAGTTACCCGACATTCGTCTTCTCAGGGTAGGGAAAACCTCGGAAAAAAACCTTACCCGGATAACTTACCCTAAGCGAGATTCGAACTCATGACCTCTTGAACGTGAGGCAGACACACTAACCATCACGCTACCGAGGCAGTCAAAGTAGCTGTTGAGCAGGTATAAATGTAACACTGGTCTACAAAAATTAACTTTTTCTCTTTCACAAGAATGAAAATAACAGATTCTAAAAGTATTTTTCATGCTGAATTCAAATATAATTACAGTTTGTCCGCATCGGGCAGGAGTTTTGTGTGATATTCATTTGAATTTTTATAATATTCTAAAAAATCCGTAACTAGCTATCTAACTCAAAATTATAACTACTGATTCTGACTTACCTAGAAAGTGGTAAATAGTGATTTTCGGGTATATTTTGCATCTGGAACATCTCTCATTTTAGTCCAACAGTAGTCAGCCAGCATATTGGAACTCCACTTGCCTTGGTACCTCTTCTCTATCGTAGAAATTTGCTGATGAAAACCCTCACCGTGTTCATCGCTGACAGCTCCAAGGTTTTCGGGGAAGAAGTCCAAGTGAGAGTCCAAGAAGTGAATTTTTAAAGACATGTTGCATCCCATAGCTTTATAAGAATGCAGAAGATCAGCCACTATGTCACGATAGTTTTCTGCTTTATGGTTTCCAAGAAAATTGCAACATAAACTTTTGAAAGACTGCCAGGCTGCTCTCTCCAGTGGATTTAACAGTCCCTCGAAATGTTCATCAGCCATTAATGATCGGATTTGTGGTCCTATAAAAACTCCTTCTTTCAATTTAGCATCACTGACTTTGGGGAATTTCGATTTCAAGTACAAGAATCTATCAGAAAGTTTATCCATAGCTTTGACGAAATTTTTCATAACTCCTAACTTAATATGCAATGGAGGTAAAAATATTTTTTCAGGATTCACTAAAGGGACACATGCCACATTTTTCTGGCCAGGGAGAAGAGATTCACGTTTTGGCCATGACTTTCTAACGTAGTGAGACTTCTTATCTCTGCTGTCCCACTCGCACAAAAAACAGCAAAATTTGGTGAACCCAAGTTGCAAACCAAACAATAAAGCAATGACCTTTAAATCACCACAGATATTCCATTCATATTTTCCATATTGTATTTTCTCTAAAATTAGTTTCATATTTTGATATGTCTCTTTCATAGCGGCATGCGCTACTGGTATTGATGGAAGTTCATTGCCAATATGTAGCAGCACAGCCTTCAAACTTACTTTAGAGGAGTCTATGAACAATCGCCACTCATCTGGTCGGTGTTGATGCCCAAGAGTTTCCATAAGTGAACAAATATTATTACAAAACACAACACCATATTCTTCAGAGAAGTATTCTTTGAAAACACTATGGCGGCTACGATAACTACTTATTCTTACATCTTTTTGGAGTAAATTCCACCCTTTGAGTCTGGAAGTTAAAACTTCAGCTTGCAATTTAGACAGATTTAAATCCCGAATGAGGTCATTAAGGTCTTGCTGATTGGGAAAGTATGGTTCTGATGAACAGCTACTGGCTTCATATGTAAGATCATTTTTATTTTCATCTGAATCATTTTGAGTTTCAGTTAGGTCAGAATCAGAGTTATCACTTAAGGTTGTGTCTACATATACTGGTACGGGGAACTCTTCACTGTGTAAGACAAGTCTCAATGCAGATTGCAAATTCGGATACTTAACTGTATATTTTGTTTTAGATGTGATTCCTTTAATATTTGTCAAACAAAAATAACAGTCAGTTGAATGATCCTTCGGTTCCCTCCAAATCATGGGAATTGCAAATGGCATATGATGTGTACCATTTTTCCACCCAGTCAGCAGTCTAACACACGAAACACAGCATGTATTTGGGGCCCAGCTCTTATCAAAATCACCAACTTGACAGCCAAAGTAAAGATGATAACACTTCTTTACAAGTGGGGTCATATTTCGCCTCTGAGACTTGAAGGTCAGCTCACCACAAATATAGCAGAAATTATCTGCATGATTTACACACTTTCTTGGCATGATGAAAACATTAAGCACTGAAATACAACATGCACAACATGCACAATACACTTCTAAACAGAAAGGAAGGAAATATTTCACTAGTGAACAATGTCACTGTCAGCTCAATACTGACACATCACAATGCCAGACAGGTCTGAGCATGTCTAAACATGAATGAACCTGCACAGTCTTACTTTGTGGTGCTTCAGCGTGATATTACAAATAATTTCAATAAATACGGCTTGAGTAAAATAGCTACATATGAGGTAAAGGTTCCTATGACAGGTCAAAGAAAACGCTAAAATCATATTTTGAAAAGTAGCTGTCACAGAAAAACTATGCCTGATGGGAAAATTCTGACTACATATCTGAATTCAGGATGAAAAAATGCACTAGATTCACTATTCAGATTTCTTGTGAAAAAAATCTTGTCGACCAGTGAATTAAAGGCGATTTCTAACCAAAGCACCTAGAAACTACATAAGCATTAACATGATAATTTTTCATTCAAATAATCTTGTACATAATAAAATTATTTTGACCACAGGTACTCTTTAGCAGCAATTTTGAAAGCATTGAAACTATCAACTTTTTCCTTAAGATCATTAGGAAGAGCATTAAATATTTGTATGGTTTCGAAGTATACACCTTTCTGAAAGCAATAAAGTTTTGCACTGGGATAAGGTATATACTTGCAGGGTAAGATTAATATCTTCAGTCTTCTAAAAAGATCTTTGCAGGAGTGTCTGCTATGGGTGTTGGAAATAATTCTTATAACCTTATTTTGTATGAAGAATACTTGTGTACTCTCTACTGAAATGTCCCAAAATAAAATTCCTTATTCCATTACAGAGTTAAAACATGCATAGTAAACTAATTTAAGTGTGAGAGGTAGAACTGGAACTTAAAAATTCAATGCCCTCTCAAACTTTGCGCACACACGGCTTGTGTGTTTAAAAACACCAACAGTAAGTTTGTTGGCATAAATAAATAATAATTTAAGTGTGTCTATAGAACTCACATTTGTCAGTGCTCGGATAGCATAACAGACAGAGTTGAACTGGGTAACATACACTTAATGTGACCTTTCCAGTGTAAATATTTGTCTACTAGTAGGCCCAGAAATTTGATGTCTGTTTGTTCTAACGTATAATTTATCTCAATTTCAATTGGATTGTGTGATGGTCACTCAGCATTAATTAGAACAAACCTTTGCAAAAACAGCTTCATTAAACCTTTTGTTTAAAGTAAAAGAAAGATAGAGGAAACTGAATCTATAGTCAGATATCTGAAAAATGGGTCGCTATATGCTGCTCTAATAATTTGGCACTCTTTTCAGGACATTGCAAGAAAAAAATTGAAGAGTGATATTACTTTTTTAAAAAATGACAAGTGTTGAAAAATTCAAACCAATATCAACAGGTATCTCAAAACTGACTAATGCTATGAAAAAGCTATTTGAAACAAACTGTGCTTTCAAGTCATCTACATGCTTTTTGCATAACATATTTGTCTTTCTCTTGTGCCAGTTATATAAAATTCCTTCTGAATAAAACATTTTTCATGTAAAGGGTAGTTTGGAGTAAGAGGATTTAGCTGAAAATCTTCGTCTGGCACCTTTGAAAGTTGCTGAACCTAAATACAAATTTGACTTTTTTTTAATTTAATCCAAAAGGGAGTCAATTTATAACACTACATAACACTTACTTTAGAATTTCCTGAAACATATTTCAAAGGCTGACTTTCCTCCATTATCAACCGGACACTGACTCAGTCTGGTTGATAATGGAGGAAAGTCAGGCTCCAAAACATGTTCTGGGAAATTCTAAAGTAAGTGTTGTGTAGTGTTATTAATCGACTCACCTTTTGGACTAAATTATTATAACAACACTTTTCAAACTTCCAAGAAGATACAAATTTGGTATTTATTAGACATTTCATTTTGGGTTTTGCTGCATACGCATATACACTATGGTAGATGCAACATTTAATAGCGGCTGATATCTGATTATTACTATTCTCTTTCCTGTTGTGTAACTGAGTTTTGCGGGTGCAAGTGACATTTATATCACCGGCTTTACAGTGTGATTTCACAGCGTTTAACTATATAACACTGGAAGACATCGCAAGCCTGTGATTGAGCATTCTGTTGAACCACCTGCCATCAAACACACAAACATACAAACATAGACACAAAAAAAGAATATTTCTAACATTTTTCTGAGGGAGTTAGGTTATTACTGGTGAAATATATATGTTGGATTTTTGCTTCATTGCAGTACTTCCACTAATTTATGTAAAGTTGTGTTTAAATTATCAAGCATTAAGAGAATTTTCTTGGTGAAAGCAATTTCTGCATCAATTATAAGTATAAACTGAGAAAGGGAAAGGTCTCACCTTCTTGCTCGCAATTCTAACAGCACGTTACTATGTATCAGGAGAAAATCCCTGAGATCTAAAAATCCAGCTACTGGTTTGATAAAAGTTCCATCCATATCACCTGGTTGATATGGTTTATAATGAACTTCGTCTTTTGGTTCAGGCTCCACAAGAGCACGAACAATGACTATCATGATGGTCATGACTAAAGGAATTAAAAGTTCCATTACTGTTTGCCAAGGATGACGCCTCTGCAATGTCCAGTTCTTCCACATAAGAAGATAGAATTTCCAGAGAAGATGCTTCTTAGCCATTTTGAAGTGGAGTGCTGTGGGACCAAGCATTATAATTTTAATTTTTGTTTTAGAAGAATATCAGACAAGTTTTATTGAAAATATGTAAATATGCATTTTGTACTACTTTAGACTCACAGTTAATTGCACTAAATCTAAAAAAATCCATCTGTGAAAAATTAAAAATCCGTAATTTTCTTTGAATTAAGTTTTAATCATCTGCAAGCCATTAAATAAATGGAACATACAAAATGTTAATAAGATATGTCAAACAGTTTTCAAAGTACATATTTTGTTGTTATTTATCATTAATCCCTTTTGATATGTTTACAAAAAGATGTTCCTTGCAACGAGCAGTAGATCATACCTCTTCTAAAATGGCAGGCTTAAAAAGTCAATATGAATAATTGTTCTACAGGGACTGACTCATTTTAATTAGTATACTAGAAAAAAGTTGGTTTGTGTTACTGTTATTGATATATTTTGGATTTTTGCTAACATGAGCAGTCAAAAAGAAGCAGATAGAACAAGCCTTTGTAAGGAAGGTTTGTAGAAAGATATGTGAGCCAAACTTCAACAGACCAACCCTGTCAAAAATTAATGAAATGCCATTGAAACGCTATAAAAGTTACTCCCTATAGTCCAAAAGCTGCTCAATATTGCATCAGAGGAAGACATTTATGTTAGATTAGGTGTAGCTTAGGTCAGGTTAGGTTTCTTTCTATATATATATAGGTGAAATGATGCTCAAATGAGCCCAAGGTCCATAGAGCTTTAAGTTACCCGACATTCATCTTCTCAGGATAAGGGAAAACCCCAGTAATATGACAGTTCCTATAATATATGAATGCCTTTAAGAACTCTGTCAACTTCCTGTTGTGGATGGAGAAGGTCTTGCAAAATCTACTACAATTCAATCTCCCTCTTCTATTTCATTAACTTCTGAATAAACACCATTTATCACTTCCTTGCCCATTTGTTGCTCACCATTCTGATTTTGTTTTGAATTTGCTCTTCTTTTTCTACTTGCATTTGGAGAAAGAGTTGAAATTTCTTTATGAGTTTAAGGCTGTACACTATCTTTGAGTCTTTTCCTCTTTCCTCTTCTTCTTTGCTGGCCTGATTTTCCAGATCAATTTCACACTCTGGCCTGTGAAGATGTTAAGTTATCTCCTACTGTTCATAACTGGAGCAGAACAACCTGATTTTGTTCAGCACAGATATTATGTAATCAATAATAGATACAATGTTTGTTTCGTCATCAATCCTATCATCACAGGCAAGTTCAGTAAATGACTTAAAAGCCGATCTTTATTTAGAGGGATGATACCAGACTATTCAAACCCACTCTTAATAATTTTAGCACTGGGAGGCTTTAACATGTTTTGGAAGTATTTTCAAAAGCAATGGAAAGAGGTCTTTTGGCACAGAAGTGAAAGACTGAACTCTTTTTTTCTTCCAGCTTGCCAAAATAGTTCTCCAGCAGCAGTCTGTAGAAAGCTATATGTAGAGGCAGTGTTTGGGTGGAATCTGATGGCAAGGAAACTAATTCAATGTCATGTTTCTAATACATTGCAATTCCATCTGCAGTAAGATGGGAAGATAGATTATTTCCAATAATAATTTTCCTTCCCTGCAAATAATGTACACTGACATAGGTATCGTGAAGGGTAGGGAGCAAGAAGGGCCTGTGGCCCCTCCTCAGAAGCTAATACACTCAATGTGCAATAAATTGCTGACTATTAGACTATTAGTTTAATGTTGATATAAAGAATAATTTTTATTTAGCACAAAATAATACGCTTATCCACAACAAATACTATAACTTTTGACAGCAAAATAACGAATTAATACTGTTTGATTGCAAACTTCCAACATCCACTTCTCACCCCCCCCCCCCCTCCCTCCAGAAAAGGGTCTGCCAATGCCCATGTACAGTGGAAACAATAACTTTCTGCAACCAATTTTCAAAGACTGTAATGTCAAAACATCCATGTAGGTGTCTTTTGTAAAAGGAACCTTAAGTACAACCTTCACATCATGAGTTATATAGATGGAGAGCTCTGTAAATCGTGTACACTGGTAACAGTCCTTCATCTCTGTACAAGCAATCATTAAGAACATAGATGTTCTGCTACAGTCCATTATGCATTCTAGGTATTCACAACCTCTCCTGGCAATAATGTTTTTACTGCCAGGGTTGTCACTGAGTTTAATCTCTCATAATTACCTATATGTGAGGTAGAAACAACCTTGTAAAGTCTCTTCCAACTTTACACAATAGCTTGCTATATCCTTATGAGAGACAGCAGCCAAAGATTGCTTGATGTTCTGGCACATTCATTGCAACAAATCATTTTTGTGACATTTGAGAAAGCTCATGGCAAATTCATTATCTGGCATATTTCTTTGAATTTCTTGACAGTGATACCTATTTTATCAAGGTAAGCCCTAACAATATACCTAAGGCCAGAAGTATGTATGGCATAAGCAGGGCTGCCTGATGATCATGTGCTAATGTGTTAATTGCACTTAAAAATGGCATTAAAATTACACAATTTCTCTTTGAATGCAAGCCAGAAGGCAAACAAAATGAACAAAAATATGTTTAGTAGCACTCTGTATGATATAACTAGAAACAGGGTCAAGTGCTGCAGTGATTTCACTGCACTATGTTCCACTCAAAGAAGGCATGCAACAGTCTATTTTTGACTGTACATGCTCTGATGTGACATCATCCCTTCAAACCGTAAGGGTGCTGCAATTATTGTATCACCAGTGTGTAGCACTCTTCAATAATTAGTATGCCAATGCAGTGCGTATAAAGTATTATATGGTGCAAGCATGAGCATCAGCAGACTTTTTTTCAGGGGAGGGGGCCGCATATTGGAAGTTTTCAATTAAACAATATTAATTTATTATTCTGTTGCCAAAAACTGTAAAAGATGAGTAAATAGTATTTGTTGCAGATAAGCATATTAATTTATGCTAAATAAAAACTGTTTTTATATCAACATTAATGCAATAGTCTTAATAGTACTTGATTGCACATTACATTTATTATTTTCCAGGGGGGCCGCGGCCCCCGTTGCCAGCCGCCCCCCCCCCCCCCCCCAATTTGTGACACCCAACATGTTGTGTACAAACAACATGGAAAATTCTGTACATGATCTGCTAAAGAGGCCCTTTTCCAATAGATCTTTGGAGGAGAAACTGAGAGTTACAGAGTTAGGTAGATCACTCCAAATTTAAATCTAAGTCAAACGGCTATAGGTGGTGGTTAAAAAAAGAGAATCTACAAGGATATTTAGTATGAAAGTGTACAGTTGAATCTGTCGGTATGTTGTTTACAGTGCACATTTTTGCTATCCATGTCCATTATTCGGGAGCAGTGATGCATAGGGTACAGTGGCAGTGGAAGTCTGGGGCATGTTAATGCATTAATAAAGAAACAGCAGAAACCAAAACAAAAGTTATAGGTAAATTCTGAGGCAGAAAAAATTGCCTTTTATCACTGTATGAGCACTACCTTTTATTTAACATACTTTTTTTGTGAACTGTTTTCCGCTCAGTTTCTTTAATACTGCAGCATACTGGTAAAATGTTCCCGAGTGACCACTAGGATAACCCCATGAACATCATGTTATAAGTTGGTCCACTAAATGTTTTTCTACCTTGGTACTCAAAATGATTTGTCCACCCCTAATTTTCATTTTTTGGCAGGACCTTGTATGCCAGAACATTGAAACTGTCTGTACAATATAGTTGTTAGTAGGTGTATCATATTTCTTGGAGTACCAGTTTCTGTATGATAAACCATTCTTAATTTCACTTATGTCCTTGGAAATAAGATCCTCAGGATATTTTCAACGAATGTTGCCTCCTACATCAGCCGGACATTATATGAATCTGAGAAAAAAAAGTAAATTAATACTATATACAATTTCAAAGTGTATATAAAATATTTATTCCATTTTATTTCACACCTTTTTGTGCCTAATTAAGTATATTTCTTTAGTTTTCCTATTCACTCCGTTTATTTTATTTTTTGCAAATTACAAATTTGTTTGACACGAAAAGTGAGGTTGTGTTAAAATTTTCGTACTCAAATGTTTGATAAACAGCACATATATTTTCCGTAAAACTTTAGTTTACTTACCTTTAAGAACTCTCTGGATCTGGAAAAACATTTGCTTATTCAATTTTTTCTTAAAACAGTACAAATATTCTATGTATAAGGTTACAATCCCTATAATCTCAAAAAGCAAAGATTTTGGCGGGAAATCAGGGCGGCCAACATTACCAGATAAAAAGTACCCCCTTATTAAAAAATAACAAAAGTTATTAAACCTTTTTCCGTAGAAAACCCGTCTTACGGTATTTATCCAATATTTCATTCTTTAAGTATGCTATTCACAGGCACGTCACATAAACCGGCGCGTGCGCACACACCTCAAATTATTGCTGTTTTGAACTGCCTTGTTGCAAGTTTCATGTAAACTGGATCTAAAAAAGTCTGACGTGTTGCACTCATGACTTTCTTTACTCTTGTAATTACCATTCTTACAAACTCTTACTCCTTTATCTTCTTCATGTTAATCGAGACAAAAATTTGCAGAAATTATCTTATTGATCATTTTCTTGTAGGTGCAAGGGGAATATGGGAATACAGTAAGCTTTGAGCGATAGTCAAAGATTTAAAGCTTTGAAATTCCGTTCTCTATGCACGGCTAAGAAATAGAAAAATGAATAACGATCTTACATTTGTAGAAAGTATTCCAAAACACACACACAAACACACACACACACACACACACACACACACACACACACACACACACACAACAAGAAATATCTCCGAAATGACTCATTCCACAAAAATATTCATTTGGACATAATTGTATGTTTTAACGAGGTCTACATTTTTGTATAGTAAGATTCGTTCTATCTCTTGCGGTTTACCAGTTTGCAAAAGTCATCAAGAGTAAACAGGACTACTAAGGCTATAGCCAGAAAATTCAAAACATACATCTCATTTGCCATAAAAATCTGTTAAACATATGCATTTTAATCAAAATGGATAAGAGCCATTACTGAGAAAATCAAAATTTTCGAAAACTTTTCCATATAAACGATAGTTTAGGGTGGAAGAATTTTCTTCAACACCTTCTTGAAAAATATTAAACTTGAATGGGAACTTTGGTTTTTAAAGGACTTTTGGTTTTTGAGTTATACTGTTCACAGACAGACACACACAGAACATCTAAGCCCTTTTTCTTTTCTTTTCTTTTTTTTTTTTAAATTCGGGAGGTCTCAAAGCACATATTTCCGGTGAAATCTCGACTTCGAATTTTTGGGTGGAGTAAAATACTTTCACTACTTATGCGTAGTAAAGTAAAAAGAGAGATGGGAAGGTTCAGAAATCGAGATAGCCAAGAGAATCGAATACCTAAGAGCAAGATAGTTTAACACTGGTCCACAAAATTCAATTTTGTAAAATTTTCGAGCACCAAAATGGGTAATCCTTATGCATTTTGACCTGCTGAACATCAATCTGCCATTGATTTTTCCACAGCACCCACAGTTTTTGTGTAAATGTTACTAGTCCAGGGTGCAAAATCGTTAAAAGTTGGTGAGGGGGTGGGGGAGGTGAGACGTGAACAACTCTTCCACACAGGGAAAGCGGCATTCCTCCCCTACCTCTCTGCAACGGCTGTGAGGGGGGGAAAGGCGGGTGAGTAAACATTGCCATAACAGCGTGCAGCTGAAACAATTGCAGTACAGATAGGATTACTTACATTTCCATGTTCCACAACACAGATAGTAAGTACAACGACAAGACATAAGAAGTTTAACCGCCTTTCGACCACCATGAAGGGTACCAAATCAGTCGATACTAGTCGCACTGTTGTAAACTTATCCGATCATGAACTCTCACCTGCACAAACTTCACTTCTTACTAAAGGAGGCAATTGCGGGGTTATCCACCTAGCTTGCCGGTGGAAAAGATTATCTCCAACATCGAATCTGGAATACGCGCGCTCTTCTGACACTTGCTGCAGAAGAAATCCGCCGAGATCCGCTAGGATTCTTCAACGTGCGAAACGTCCAAATAGTAACCTGACACCAAGAAAGAACAGCTCTCAAACAACTAAATGCCAACACGGATATCATTGTCTGGTCTGCTGATAAAGGCAATGCCACTGTTGTCCTGAACCAGCTTGATTACCAGAACAAGATCAGGGAGCTTCTACAGCCTCATACCGCAAACTTCAACGTGACCCTACAGTCCGAAAAACCAATATTTTAATAAAGGATAAATGCCGCATCACTAGATCTGAAACTCAACCTCTTAGACTCTACGGTCTAGCCAAGATACATTAAACCGGAGTACCACTACGACCTACTGTCAGCGGCATTGGGTCCCCTACCTACGCTGTTGAAAAGTATTTATCCGATTTACTACAACCTCACATTGGCTCCACGGACACCTACATCAAGGACTCGCACCATTTCATCACAAAACTACAGACCATCACACTGCAACCTCAAAATGTCCTTGTTAGCTTCGATGTCGTCTCTCTCTCTTCACTATGGTTCCCGTAAATGATGCCATCACACTACTGAAAAATCTCTTTCCGGATGACATACTGGCACTATTTCATCACGTGCTTACCACCACTTCCAATGGAACCAGGCTTTCTTCGAACATATTGACGGGGTTGCCATGGGCAGTCCATTCAGTCCAGTGCTTGCTAATTTCTTTATGGAGTCCTTCGAGTCTCAGGCCCTAAGTTCTGCAACTCACAAACCATCTGTATGGTATCGCTATGTGGATGCCATTTCGTCGTTTGGAGTCATGGGGAGTCAGCCCTTGATGTTTCCTACAGCATCTCAACAGCATCAATCCACGTATTCAATTCACTGTTGAGAAAGAAAAGGATGGACAACTAGTCTTCTTATATGTTCTGGTCAGCAAGAGAGCAGACAGGACTCTTGGACATATATTCTACCTAAAACAAACCCACATCGACCGATATCTGAACAAAAATTCCAACCATCATCCTAAGCAGAAACGCGCCATCATAAAGACCCTCATTGACCGCGCTGTCCGGATCTGTGAGCCTAACTCGTTACAACAGGAAGTCCAACATCTGGAACAGACTTTATATTCAAATGGTTACAGGGCACAAAAAGTTCGCAGAGCAATACGCCCACCTAATGCTACAAGTAGTGTATTAGACATAAATTGTATGATTTAATGAGATCCACATTTTTTGTGCAACACGATGTTGTCTATCTCTACCAGTTATGCAAAAGTCATTCAGAATGATTGGGACTTCAGAGAATGTTCGTAGTAAATTCAAGATACGCCTTTCATTTGTCATGAAAATGTCTTAAACATACACTATTTTAATAAAATTCGTAAGGGCTATTTTTGAGAAAATAAAGATATTCGGGAATTTTTCCTTGGAAAAAGTAATATAGAATGGGGAATTTTCTTGAAAATCTTGGGCGTGTGAACCTTTTTATTTTCTCTACTACGTATAGTAAGTAGGGGAAGTTCGATGTCGATATTTCACCAGAGATATGCGTTTTGAGGCATCCTGAATAAATAAGAGCATTTTTAGAAAAAGGTCCATGTGTCTGTCTGTGAACAGCATAACTCAAAAACGAAAAGTCGGTTAAAAACTATTGTTGGTATTTAAGTTTAATATCTTTCAAGGATGCGGCACGAAGATTTTGAAGAAAATGCCTACACGCTAAAGTATCCTTTACGTGGAAATTTTTGATTTGTTCAAAAATGGTTCTATTTTGATTAAAATGCCATATGCTTAAATATTTTTATCACAAATGAAATGTATATTTTAAATTTTCTGGCTATAGCCCATGTACTCCTGTTTACTCTGGATGACGTTTGCATAACTGGTAAACCGTAAGAGATAGAACAAATCTTACTATACAAAACATGTAGATCTCACTAAAGCACACAATGTATGTCCATATGATTTTTGTAGAGTGAGCCATTTCGGAGATATTCCTTGTTAATTTTGTGAGGTTTGGAAATCTTTAAAACTGTCGTCAAATGGAACATCGTTATTCATTTTTACTTTCTCTACTACGTATAGTAGACCAAGTATTGTATTCCACCCAAAAATTCGATGTCGAGATTTCACCGGAAATATATGTTTTATTCCTACATCTTCATGTTAAGATTAACATTTGTACAAATTATCTTATTGCTTATTTCCTTGTAGGTGCAAGGGGAACATTAGAATACAGTAGGCTTTGTGCGATAGTCAAATCTTTTAAAGCTTTGAGATTCCGTTCTCTTTGCACACTTAACATATAAAAAAAATGAACAACGATGCTCCATTTCACGAAAGTTTTAAGTTTTCTGAAACTCACACACATAACAAGGAACATCTCGGAAATGGTTCACCCTACAAGAAAATTTATTCAGACATAAATTGTGTATTTTAGCAAGATCTACATTTTTGTACAGTAAGATTTTGTCTATCTCTAACGGTTTAGCAGTTATGCAAAAGTAGTCCAGAGTAAATACGACTGCAGGGGCTATAGCCAGAAAATTTATAAAAATTCATAAAAATGTCTCAAACACATTTTAATCAAAATCGTTAGAGCCATTTTCAAGAAAATCAAAATTTTCGAAAAATTTTCTATCTAAAGGGTAGTTTAGGGTGGGGCTATTTTCTTTAAAATCTTCGTGTCGCACCCTTGAACGACATTAAACTTAAATGCAAACTTTGGTTTTTAACCTACTTTTCGTTTTTGAGTTATGCTGTCCACAGACGCACACCCAGACAGACACACACACGCGCGCGCTTTTTTTTTTTTTTTTTTTTTTTTTTTTTTTTTTTTTTTTTTTTTTTTTTTTTTTTTTGCTCAGGGGGTCTCAAAACATACATTTCCGGTGAAATCTCGACATCGAATTTTTGGGTGGAATACAATACTTCCTCTACTTACCAGTAGAGAAAGTAAAAAGAAGTCTAAAGGCCAACTGGAAGTCGAAACAGGAAACTCCTCGCACAAACGCTCGATACTCCAAGACCAGTCTTAAATAAACACACTGAACATTTATATTAAGTGTATGTGTGTATCTGGTGCTCAGGAGCTAACAACGAAATCATTCTGCTTCATGCTTCCCAATATTTTGATGCTGAGTTCCAAAAGTCATCAGGGAAGTACAATTTTTTAAATGTTCCGTGCCCATTTCTTCTTCCTTGGAGCACAATAAACAGTTTGGAGATGCCACTATTCCAATTCTGAAAAGATGCACATTTAAACAATCATGTCCTGTGATCAGTAGAAATGAAGCAACAGAGGGTTTTCTTGTTAAGTCAGGAACTAGTGCCTGGGCGACCGAGCTTCACTCGACTTCCCCCCCCCCCCCAACCCTTTTGTGAAATCTTGTTTCTTTGGGGAGAAGCTACTTATTTAGATAAACTTGAAAAGCAAAAGGTTAACGAAATAAAAAAAAATTGTCGCTATTGTTAAAAGGCATTTCGGAGATACAAGAGATATATTAAATTAAAATTGTTTTATTGTTTAACGATGCTGTCAATTGCCTGGATCACATCAGCGTCGCCGGTGTGCCGGAATTTCGTCCCACATGAGTTTTTTTACATGCCAGTAAATCTACTGACATGGAGCTGTCGTTTTTAAGCACACTTAAAACTATAGGTCTGAGCCGGATTTGAACCCGCGAACTTGGGATCAGTAGGCCAGCGTCTAACCAATTGAGCCACCCAGACCGACTACAAGAGATATAGAGATACATGTAAATATTTCATAATCACTATCATTTCAGCTACAAAACGTCTCCTGTTGAACGCAGGCCTCCCCCGTAGATATCCACCTAGTATGAGGTTATCGTCGAGCATTTGTTCCATTGTGGACTTCAGTTCTTTGGTGGTGCGGTCGACTTTATCTTCCAGGGCGTTAACACGTTGGCCAAGGTCCTTCATCTTTCCGTCCAGTTCTTCCATGGCTTCCTTAAACCTGGCTAGTCGCTCGTTAGTATTCTCCGATATCTTCATATCGGACATTCCCGTTTTCATCTTTTCCATTCCGTAGTTTACATTTTTCAATTCAGCTATATTTGTTTCCATCTGCCGCATTCCGGAATTCATTTCATTTCCCATTATGTCTATCTTAGCTAACATGTTTCATCAACTGTTCCATATCGTGGTATCCGTCGCACTGTCGCCAAAGGCCCTTAGAATAGCAAAGGCGCATGCGCCAAAAGCTAGTTTTGAGAAAAATGCGATTAGTTTTACTATGCAGTACATATTAACGTCATCTACAGAGAGATTAAAAATTGCTCAGATGTGAATCTAATGCGTTAATACTGTTAATTAGGAATGTAAAATGTTATTTGGCAGATATTTAAGATTTCAGAAAGTTAATTTCATCAACAATATTAAATAACGTATGCTTTCATGCGCGCTATAACCAAAACGCTTACTAGTAAGGTTAGCATTTTGCAAGCAATACTTCAAGTAATATTGGTAAATATTTGTTCTAATACTAACAAACAATACTTCTAAAGTGAATATAAAGAAGTAAGTTAACAAAAAGTATGTTTAGATCATCGAAGATGATTAAGTGCTGGTCCAAGTTGTGCTGTGCCGTGAGGAACCAGAGTATGTTAGCAATGTAAAGTATCGTCATCCGCTGCTGCCTCTTCTTCTACCTCTGGTGTGTGCCTTTACTACATGTTTGGTTTTTCAACTTACGTGTTCTTCACCTGTATTTCTCTTCTTCTTGGCCATATGCATTTTCCATAGGTTTTTCTGCACGCAGCATTTTCTGGGACGACTTACGTGATGAGAAATAGAATCACTGTCTCTGTCACTCATAGTGCTTAATAAAAGTAAATCACTACACTAAATGCACTAAAGGTTTGTTCAATGGTATTATTAGTAAACAACACAACTCTAGAAATATAATGCTAAACAGAAGTTAAACCGAGAGCTGCAAGCCACTAAAACATATTACAGCTTTCTTTAAAAGCAACAGACTGAACCAAAGAAATGCCCCGTATAGGCAGGAGTACATCTATGCAAAAACTATTTACAAAACCGCAAAAATGTTTGACAAGTTAAGGAATAACCATTTATGAGGGGTAAAGGCCTGAAAATAAACAGTACCCTCTCTTAAGTGATTTATTGGCACACTGTTAAAGAGCGACTGTCACAGCATACCGGCCGGCAGGTTGGCTCATACGCCTTTGCTATTCTCGAGATTTGGCTGAAGCACGATCTAACGCCATGCTGTATTCAAATGGAGAATCCGTTCATATCCAGGGCGTATCAACCATTCACACTCAACAGGCATTAAAGAGTAGGCTTCATACTATATGTTGCAATAAAAACAAAAAAATCACACTTTGGCGCTTACGCCCTTGCAAGTCCTACATAAGCGGAGGGTAATCAGGTAAAGAAGAAGAATATGTATTGCAGCCCACTAAGAATTAAAATCGCTAATACATGTCTTACTGAGGTGAAGTGAGGTTAGGTTAGCTGTAGGTATAGCAGTTTTATGAGAATTATGATGTTATATACTGCAGTCCATTAACTCACTGTAAGAGGTAGAGGTGAGTATGAACGGAGGGGATTGCATACTGAGGCATTACGGGCATGTTGGAACCCGGGTGAGTAGCGCGAGCCAGCGTGAAAGTCCCTAACGTGTGCTGGAGATTATTCATCTCTCGACACCAGGGATTGCCAAGCAGTTAACCGGTCAATCGACTACAATCGCTAAGTCCCTACACAGCAGCGCTAAACTCGCCCATTGCCAACCCAGAAAGACCGGATTGAAATGAACGTGAAATGAAATGGAAAGAGGGGAAATTCGGGGATGTAATTACACTTCCCAGCATTTTCCTGGTGTTCCGGGAAACCCCGAGAAAACCCCACGGGTCAGAAAGGTCGGAAGTGGTAATCGAATCCACGATCTCCCGAATGCGAGCCCCACATGTTTCCGTGCCACCATCTCGCTCGGTAAGCCCACTGTAAGACAGATTTCCTCGTATACTAAACTAGTACTTACCTGTACTTATTTCACAAATATGATAAGCATTATAATACATAAAAATAACTTCAATAATAATAATAATAATAATAATAATAATAATAATAATAATAATAATAATAATAATAATAATAATAATAATAATAATAATAATAATAATAGTAGTAGTAGTAGTAGTAATAATAACAATAATAATAATAATAATAATAATAATAATAATAATAATAATAATAATAATAATAATAATAACAATAATAATAATAATAATAATAATAATAATAATAATAATAATAATAATAATAATAATAATAATAATAATAATAACAATAATTACAATTATGAATATCAAGTACTTTAATTTGAACAACCGAACAGATGAATGTCAAGATTTCTACAGTTCTATTCATTCACTACTGCCACGTTAAGAAAGAAAAGAACAATTGCTCATCATGGTGTTAATATGGAAGAGTATCAAATTAGAACGACAAAAGACAAGACAGCTATAACTTACCCAAATTTAAAACTTCTCTATATCGGATTAATCTGAATTAATTTTATTATAATTATAGAAACGCTAGCCACCAACAACTATGTTCCAAATTGACGAAGTTCGCAGGATGATGTGCCGGTGTTTTAATAATCCTTTCTTGGATTTTCCAAAGTGCGACAGCGCTTAGGTAATAACCTGAGTGAAAAAAATCAAACTTAACGTTTCCTAGTATAATAGCATTTTTATAGCTAACGTCGTTAAAACTGAGAACCAAAAGGTCGTAATATATACATAATTGTGAGATAACTCGCATCGTTTGATTAGCTTATCAAGGAGAATCAAGTGAGCTGTAGCAGGCTACTAGCGTTTTGGAGGTCGTCAGTTCGATTCACGCGGCCGACCTTGTTGACCCATAGGTTTCTGCTGGAATTTCCCCGTTTGTTAGGTGAATGCTGGGCGTCACGACCTGCATATATTCTTTGATTTCATCTTCTTAAATTAATTTATATTTATATTCCGAGGTGGTTATGAAGAAGAAGAAGAAAAATAAGAAGAGAATGTAGACATGCTAAAGAAAAGAAAGCACACAAAGAGAAAACTGTTATGTTACTATGTAAGATTGTGCTAAATAAATTTCAAAGAAAAGGAACTGAGTAAGAAAATGGTAATTTGTGTAGTCAGTAGTTTCCCATAACGTGGCGACCATAACAGGACAGTATTTCTCGGCAAGTACCTAATACTACCTGGTAAAGTCATGAAGCGTATTGGAAGGAATGTGAAACTGCCCAGATGTTTACGCGAGCTTATCGCACAAATACGGCGAGACAATGTGTGTACACTATGTTCAGATGCATCATATCTTCAGGACAGCAACGTCTCATATATTGGCAGGCGCGAGAGATCATCTATTTGTGTTTTATCACTGACTATACGCCAAGTTACTATTATTACACTGTTGTAATAAACAAGATAAGAAGCGATCATAGCGCTCGACAGCCAAGGTCAATACGCCTCAGCACCATTTTCCAAGTGCGTAAAGTAGCAAATGGAGGAGTTGTTAGCGAAAAGCAAAAATCTGATGTGTTGCACACACATGACTCTTTCAACTCCTGTATTAACTACTCCTACAAACTCTTATACCTCCATCTTCATGTTAGTCGAGATAAACTTTTGCAGAAATTACTTCGTTGCTAATTTTCTTCTAGATGCAAGGGGAATGTGGGAATACAGTAGGTTTTGAGCGATAGTTAAATTTATTAATGCTGGTCGCTATATGAAGGCTTTGAAATTCCGTTCTCTTTGCACGGACAAGAGATAAAAAGGTGAATAACGACCTGCCACTTGAGAAAAATATAAGTACTTCAAAAGTCATAAAAATAACAAGGAATATTTCGAAATGGTTCACTCCATAAAAATGCATTTGAACATAACGTGTGTCTTAATAAGATCTACATTTTTGAATAGTAAGATTTGGTCTAGCGTTCGCCTACCATCTAGGGGCCTCGGGTTCGATCCCAAGGACCCGGATGGCTTGTGGGTGGGTTTTCTCCGGGTTCTCCGGTTTCCCCCGCCACTCACCAATTGCTCCATCATCACCTTTCAAATTATCCATTTTGCCTGCATTTCATATCGTCCTCTTCCTCGCTATTATGCCTGTTGCTTGGCTGACCACCTACTTCCAGGTCTTCACTTTGTCCGGTCCAAAGGTTCCTCTGCTCCCCAACAGGCGTCTGACCTTATGCAGTGGCTTGTAGGTCCTAGGGGGTGTAAGCCCTACATAAGGGAGGGTAATCAGATAAAAAATAAGATGTGATCTATCTTTTACGGTTTATCAATTATGCAGATGCCACCAAGAGTAAACAGGACTACGTGGGCTGTAGCCAGGAAATTCAAAATATACATTTCATTTTCCATAAAAATATATTAAACATGTGATATTTTAATCAAAATCGTTAGCACCATTTTTAAGAAAATCAAAATTTTCTAAACATTTTCCATGTAAAGGGTAGTTTAAGGTGGTGGAATTTTCTTTAAAATCTTCATGTCGCATCCTTGAAAGAAATTAAACTTAAATATCATTTTTGGTTTTTAACTGACTTTTCGTTTTTGAGTTATGCTGCTCACAAACACACACACACACACAAACACACACACACACACACACACCGACACACACACAAACGCGCGCGGACCTTTTTCTAAAAATGATTTTTTTTTATTCAGGGGGCCCCAACACATACCCCCGTCAAATCTCGACATCGAATTTTTGTGTGCAGTACAATGCTCTCCCTACTTACTATACGTAGCAGAGAAAGTTTAAAAAAAAAATCTGATGTGTTGCACTCACATGACTTTCTCTACTCTTGTACTAACCATTCTTACAAACTCTTATATCTATATCTTCTTCGTATTAGTTAAGATAAACATTTGCACAACTTATTGCTTATTTCCTTGTAGGTGCAAGGGGAATGTTAGAATACAGTAGGCTTTGTGCGATAGTCAAATGTTTGAGATTCTGTTGTCTTTGCACACTTAACATATAAAAAAATGAACAATGATGATCCATTTCACGAAAGTTCTAAGTTTTCCGAAACTCACACACATAACAACGAATATCTCCGAAATGGTTCACCCTACAAGAAAATTTATTGAGACATAAATTGTGTATTTTAGCAAGATCTACATTTCTGTACAGTAAGATTTTGTCTATCTCTAACGGTTTAGTAGTTATGCAAAAGGAGTCCAGAGTAAATACGACTGCAGGGGCTATAGACAGAAAATTTATAAAAATTCATAAAAATATCTCAAACATATGACATTTTAATCAAAATCGTTAGAGCCATTTTCAAGAAAATCAAAATTTTCGAAAAATTTTCTATCTAAAGGGTAGTTTAGGGTGGGGCTATTTTCTTCAAAATCTTCGTGTCGCACCCTTGAACGACATTAAACTTAAATGCAAACTTTGGTTTTTAACCTACTTTTCGTTTTTGAGTTATGCTGTCCACAGACGCACACCCAGACAGACGCACACCCAGACAGACACACACACACGCGCGCGCGCGCTTTTTTTGGGCTCAGAGGGTCTCAAAACATACGCTTCCGGTGAAATCTCGACATCGAATTTTTGGGTGGAATACAATACTTACCCTACTTACCAGCAGAGAAAGTAAAAATAAAAACGAGGAAACTTACTCGAATGCTGTTTACCAAAACATTTAACAGTTTGAACGAGTATTTTATCGACCCAGATTCCTCTGAAGAAAATGTAAAAGTTACCTAAGCATAGCGGAGTAGAAAGGTTTATGAAAGATTTGAGTAAGTTGGATAACAGTATGCAAGACGAAGATAAGCACCAGTGCCTAATCCAAGCAACCGTAAAGGGTTCTAGAGTATTTGAGATAGTTGATAGTATTCCTTCTACTACAGACAAATATCTACTCGAAAGCAATTGATAGCCTAAACTGTAAATTTGATCGGGAAGAGCTGTTTATAGTTTTATACGAGAGAATTACCAAGTTTAGTGATTAAGTGATGCTCCAATACATGCAGCGGTACCGTAGTCGAGCAGTTAGACCTTTCGTCTATGTATCACCAAGGCCGACAGGGATCAATCCTAGGGATTGCTGTATGTGGTATTCGTGGTGGATGAAGTGGCGTCTGGACGGGTTTTCTACGAGTTCTTCGGTTTCGCCTGCCACTCATTCCATTACTGCTCCATCATCACCTTTCCATTCACCCATTTCGTCTGCATTTCATATCATCCCCTTCCTCACTCTCATACCTGGTGCTGGGCTGACCACCCGCTTCCAGGTCTTCACTCTGTCCGGTCCATAGGTTCGTCTGCACCCTAACAGGCACCTGACTTTAGGCAGAGGTTTGTAAGTCCTAGGGGATGTGAGTCGTAAAAAGGGTGAAAGGTAAAAGGTATACGCGGACGGGGCCAACTCGCGCACTGCCATCTACACAGATCTATTGTGGCTCATACCCCCAGGCGCGCTCGCCTACCACCTAGGCGGCCCGAGTTCGATCCCAGGGACCCGCATGTGGTATTCGTGGTGGACGAAGCGGCGTCAGGGCGGGTTTTCTCCGGGTACTCCGGTTTCCCCCGCCATCTCATTCCACCGGTGCTCCATCTTCATGTATCATCAGTGTCACCGCCTGCGGTGCCGTAGTAGTAAAAGCGGGCGTTAAACACTACAACAACAACTACCCCCAGGAGGTAGGGATGAAGTGAGAGAACCGCAGATGACACAGCAGCCAGATGGGCCACAGAGACGCACGGAAGTTCCTAAAAGTGCTGAGATCTCTTCATTTCGGCGCCAGGCCACACCGAGCAGCCACCACCTGCGGGTCCGATTTCGCACAAAAGTCTCCACCCACAGAGGACAGTGGCCGCCCAACGCCGCCTAGCGCCGAGAACAGCAGTTACAATGCGCGAGCATCTGCGCCATCTGTCCAACACCACGCGCCTGAAAGCACACCTGAAAGATGATAAAGAAATGGAATGAAGGTAAATGATGGAAAGGAAACCGTGGTATGAAGATAAGCACTCCAGCATTCGCCAAAGTGACAAGGGGAAACCAGGGA
Organism: Tenodera sinensis; assembly: GCA_030765045.1. Lineage (NCBI taxonomy): Eukaryota > Metazoa > Arthropoda > Insecta > Mantodea > Mantidae > Tenodera > Tenodera sinensis. The sequence goes on along the minus strand of CM060968.1, from coordinate 39,126,387 downwards.
AAAGTCCAAGTCAGAGTGCGCGGTCGTCGGAAATCGAACCCGGAACCTCCCGAATGCGAGTCGCTCGATAGATGTGTGTTACTCTTCACGTAATTTGCTTCCAATGCACTTTTATGATCACTAAAGTGTATTATCTACTTTATGATGTTCCTTATTGCCAATTTTATACTTGTTTAGCATTATTGCTTTTCCTGTAAAGATATAACTATACAGCCAATTAACTAATAACTCACCATAATAGGTATTTCATTTCTGTTACAAATATGAAAGCTATTAACATTTCATTATGAATTAAGAATGTTTAATACTTATGACACAATACTAATATACTTTGGTCATGGTAGCACTACTGCTTACCAAGCAGGGGACCTGGGTTCGATTCCTGGCACCAGCATGAAGATTTTCTCCCACTAGGAAACTTGGTCCGGGGTATGCTCAGCCTTGTGAGGTCCCTGAGGGGCCAATTGAGGAACTATTTGATTGAGAAGTAGCGGCCAGGAGAGACCAGGGTGCTGATGACATACCACCCTTCAGTACTGCACCCCACTCATGACATCTGTGGTGGACAGATGTGGGGACACAGCGGTTGGGTGGTAGGCCTCAGCCTGCTGGGCTGTTGTGCCACAGACTTACGTTACTAAAATACTTAATGAAATCTTTCAAATTTGAGAAGAAAGCAGAAGTTTCTTTATTTATAACTTTGAGAGATATTAGTTTTATTTCCCACAAGAATTTCCTCATTGATAAATGCTACCATATAACCCCTCGATAAGAGGAAGATCCGTGGTTCAAATCCCGGCTATGGCAATGAATTTTTCAGTACTGATTCCACCTCTAAACATGCTAACTTATTTAAAACCATCTGTGTATATGTGAGTACAATTCTCACCTTCTTTGTCCCCTCCCTCTCAAAAATGATTTCCTTTGAAGAATCCAATGAATAAGCTGCCTGTCTGGAAATTTACTTCTGCTTGAAAAAGTGTGTTTAAAGTAATTTTTAAAATAGATAGGGTAACCTATTAGATTTATACAAGTATACTAATTCATTCTTATGCCACATATGACAAGAATGTATTTTTCATACTTATTAAAAACAAGCAACACTTAGATTTAGTTTCTTCTAATACTGCATTAGGAGGTAATGCACATGTGACAGAAAATGTAGCATGACACATTAGTTGTAAATGCTATGCTTTTTCCTCTGGAATATGCCACATAGTACTGCATGTGTCACATGAAGTTAAAGACTAAGTAACCAGCAAGCCTTATTGCAGTTGATGACCTTATTTTATTTTACCAGTTGTTGCTCTGAAAATTGAATTTGTTTTGCATATGTTAAGATTTCTGGGCAGTATAAAATTCTGCAATTCAATACATTGTGCAAAATAGAAAAGAAAAAAAGAAAAAGGAAAAACACCTAAAATCGAATTGGTGAGTAGCTTGTGTAACTGGAAATTATGTAATTATAGTTGGTAAGTGTCTTATACAAAGGCAGCACTGCAAAGTTCTAGAATGCAATGTTTCTAAAAAAAATGAAATTTGTTTACAATTGACAGCTACTTTTGAATGTTTTATGAGTTAATTGCTTGTCATGCGCAAGCATCCATGCCATCTGGCTGGCTGAAAGTGCACCTGAAAGATGAAAAGTAAATGGAATGAAGGGAAAGGAAACCGTGGTGCGAAATTATGTACCACAGCATTCACCTACATGATAAGGGGAAACCGCAAAAGTTCCAAATCAGATTGTGCAGTGACCAGGGATCAAACCTAGGACCTCCCGAATGCAAGTTGTATACGTTGCCATGGTCTCAGTAAAGAGAGCATTAAATAATGTTTCTTTTATATTTGTGATATAACAATAATTACCTTCCTAATTACCTTATTTCAATTTGTAGTAAAAGACCAATGCACCAAATTCTGGGAAATGATAACTGAAGCACCTTGAACCACTGTATTTCAAATTTGTGTTGAAATTCATGGTGTGAGAACAATTATTCCTATCTTTGACATATGAGATGTTTTCTATATGAAAGGAAATTAGCTAATTGTATTATTACTCATTGAAAAATAAAGCAAAATTAAATAAAATCTTTAATTTTTAACAGTTTCCTACATATGCACAAAATGATACAGTTTTAACTTAATATGTAAAATATGCAATATTACTAAGCATATGTGAAAATATGTACAATGAAAACCAACTATAACCATATCAGAGGCACAAATAGCTGACATTTTTCATTTTTACTAGCCAACAAGTAAGGGAGTAGAATATTATTACATAAGATTCCAGACTCCAGTCATAAGCAAGCAGATAGTGTGTTGCTGGGCAAAGGCTTCGCAGCAGGTGACCAAAATGTTCATGACAAGGAGCGCATCCGGAGGTCATCCAATATTGCCATGTGGAGCTTTGGCAAAAATGCATTATGGACAATCTTCATTTCATAATCACAAAATAAGCAGTCAGTTCCCACAGCTGTGCCGCTCCTTGTAGCATGAAATTGTCAGGAGCACCTGTTGTTCCAGAAATTGTGTGCCAGGTGGGTGTCAAAACAACTAATTTGAAAACACAAAGCAAAGAATATGGGGGCAGCTTTGACATTTCTACAATGGTACCGTAGTGATAGCGATGCTTTTCTGGATTGGATCGTCACAGATAATGAAACTTGAGTTGTCCACAATACTCTGGAAACCAAGCAGCAGTCAATGCATTGGTCTCAATGGCTCTCCCTAAAAGACGAAATTCAACCAGACTGTTGGCATAGAAAGTGCTCTGCTCAATGTTCTGGGACAGACTGGGAGTTCTTGTTGAATTCCTGACCAGAGGCGTGATGGTGAATGCTGAGCATTACAGCAAAACAATGCAGAAATTGCAACTGACCATTCCAATCAAGTGGTGTGGGAAGCTTAGTGCTGGCATTGTCTTGCTGCACAATAATTCTCGGCCACACATGGCTTGACGGACAACAGAGCTCCTGTAAATGTTTAGCAGAAAGGTGTTTTATCATCCATTCTACAGCCTGGACTCATTTTCATCTATTCTGCGTTGTCAAGAAACTTCTGTCTGGTCAGAGTTGGTATTTTCAGATCAATGAAGAGGTAGAGATGGTTGTCAAACAGTGTTTACAATCCTAGGTGGCACAGTCCTATGACATACGAATACAAAAGTTGGTTCCATGGTATAACAAATGTATGAATTCCAATAGTGAATATGTTGAAAAATTGCTCAACACTTCCTGAATATGTTTCAAAAAATCTTTCAATTACATTGTGTTTTGTTGCTGTTCACAGTCCCAGGGAAACTTACTTTGGATCTGCCTCATAAAAGGTACAATAGTAGCTAATAATACTCAGTATGATAACATGAAAATGTGTCACAGGCATGTTACCTTCCAGTAATAACATCAATCCTAAGAGAAATGAAGTAGTCCAGCTGAAGTTCCAGTTCATCATACTGCATCTCTTTGATGCTTGGTGAATGTTAAAAATACCTGTAGAGCAGAATACACAAAATTCATATTTTATAACTTTTTTTTCCTAAATTTGGAAAGAAGAAACATGGCTGATGACAGTAAGAGTAGAGAAAGTAAAAATAACTATAGGTATAGTTGTACACTCCAGCAGTTTTACACCAAAGTGATCATTTCAGTTTCTACAACCAGTTCCAAAAACAATACTCAGATTGCAGAATAAATTATGTTACAATATAACTACAGGTTTGTGTGCCATATAAGGTCTTGGAACCATGCCTCCTTTAGCGTTTCCAAGTTCCAATAGAGAGCAATGACAATCAGGAACCTTCCAGCCAATTAGGTTTAATTATGCTATTGATTTATCAGGGACGTCTCACCCTTTGGAACTTCTGAGTCTTATCCCCAAAAGAAAAACTTAAAAAAAGGATTATCGTCATATCAAAAAGTATGTTGATTTGATTCTGTCATCATAAGTTAGTTTTAATTAGGAAATCTTCTCCCTTTGCACATGCTGCTATGTAGAACATAGGATAGTACTCCTAGCAGTGCAGATGTGGAGACTCTCTGGGGCTGGTCACTAAAAAGGTATGGCTAATAACAAAGTAGCTCAGTAAGAGAGGGAAAAGGGAAGGTGTGGCTAATTGAATTCAGGATTTGAGGCTTTTTCAGTTTTAGCTTCTACATGTGCTTGTAGGATAATGATTATTGCAGTTTTTAATTTTTTCATTTCTAGCTTACCTTCACTATGAACAAGGTAGATTGTTTTCTGACCACGCAATTTCAGACATTAGTGACAAAGTAAAATTTGTGCTAAACAGTTAGGACCTGATCTTCCTAATGTTTTGTTAATACAGAAACACAAATAACATGCTATTTCAGTCTAGACTGGTACAAGAAGAAACCATGGTTGACAGTGAGATCAAGGAAACATTTTGCTTCAACTATTTGTTTGGTGGTGATGCTTCATGGATGGTTCATGATATGAGTAACCATCAGCATCTTTCAGAAAGAATTAAGTCATATGAAATAAGTTCTTCTCAGATTGAAAACTTTTTCACTTGAAATGTTTCAAAAGCTGGGAAACGTTTTCAAGATCATTCGATCCCATCATCAGCCATTGGGTGACTGACACTATCCTTCTGCTCTCTCTCTGCTGCCATCTGGTGTTAGGGATGCAGAGCTTCAGACTTCACTTAATGCTGGGATTTCATAGTTAATAACTCTATTATTGTTATACATCATCAAAAACAATAATAGAGTTATTAAGGTAGCAGGACCATGGCAGCAGAGATAGTGAGCAGGAGGATAGCGTCAGTCACCCAACAACTGATGATGGGATCAAACAATCCTGAAAATGTTTCCCAGTTTTTAAAACATTTTAAGTGAAGGTGAGTATAAAAAAGTGACTCAAAGTTACCTCAAACATGAAGGACACTTCACTGTTGTTAGAGCTTCTATTTTTAATATTCACTTGGAAAAGTTGATATTCAAACATAAATTGATTAAGCATTAGCTATCTACATTATAATGAAAACTGAGTCGGATTGAAACACTTAACATGACTTACATGTAATTAGTCCTGACTGGTTTCAAAAGCTCAACTTGCTTCCATCATCAGAATTAACCAACAGGTTCTTGATGTTTGATGTGTGGTTGGTTGGGATGACATCTACCGGTGGACTGATGATAGTGAATTTCGATAGTGAATTGTATGGAAGAGAAAGTTACTTTACCTTTTTGGACTTAAAAATAATTAGAGACCAAAATAAAATCAGTTTTGGTATCTATAGAAAGCCTACCCAGTCAGAAAACTACCTAAAAATTAATAGCTTCAACCCAGTTCCACACAAACTTGCAGTCCCAAACAGCTTATCTCACAGATTGCTTTTTACTGCATTATCAGAAGCAGAATACAAAAAAGAATAAAAACACATAGTTAGCACAGCAATTAATAATGGATTCAACAAACAAATCATTGATCAGGAAATAGCAAGATTTAAAATACAGAAACATTTGATAGAGATCACTAAACTCTCTCAACAAAAAAGCAATATAATTTTCAAAAATTCAGATACCATCCAAGTAAGCACTACAATTCTACAAATCTTCAAAAAATACAACATTAACTTGGCCCCACAAAATAATTTCAGCATAGGAAAATTATTATGCAACAAATCAAAGGACCAGAACAGAACAAAAAAGCAGGAATATATCAAATCATTTGCCCAGATTGTGACCAGATTTACACAGGGAAAACCAAGAGGAATTTAGAAACCAGACTAAAAGAACATATGAGATGCATCAAATACAAACAGATGGATATATCTGCACTTGCACACCATTTTTGGACATCCAACCACAACATTATGCCAAACATAAAACTTTTAAAAGCTATAAAACACGCTGCAGGGTTGGATACCTGGGAAAAAATTCATATCGTAAAAAACAAACTCCACATAATGAAATTTGATTTGCCTCCACCAAACCCTTTATGGAAGTTCATCAGTCCACCGGTAGATGTCAGCCCCACCAACCACATATCAAACAACATCAACAATCATTAACATTGGTTATTCCTGATAATGGGAGCAAGTTGAGCTCTTGAAACCAGTCAAGACTAACTACATGCAAGTAATGTTAAGTGTTTCAATCCAACTCAGTTTTCATTATAATTTAGATTCAGATTACTGTTATTAGCTTATTAAAAGATATGTTGTTGTTAGCTAATGCTGGATTTCTGACAATGAAGTCATTAATCCTCCTGCTCTCCAATATTTTTCACTGATGATATTGAAGAGAGCAATAGCAGTAATAGTAACTGCTTTTAGAGAGCACCATATTTTTATGTTTTGGCGGTCACATCACTCTCTCACAACCCCCAAAATGTCTGGAGGACCACTCCTGTCATTTGTTTACAGGTCTCACCGACCTGACCGGGAGAATTATCAAAATAAATTCACCGACCATATCCTCTGATTACCAATCAGAGGACGTATTACATGCCACGACAGGTCAGCATGTTAGGGGTTAAGATTTTATAGAGTAATTAGAGAAATGGAGAGGTTGGAAAAATAAAGACTCCCTAACCCTCGGGAACCCTAATAGCATCGAGGTCGGAAGAGAACAAGAGATGACCAAGGTAAGGTCAGATAGAAAAGTTATAGTGAGGAGCAAAACACCAGTAAGTGGAAGTAATGTTCTGCTCAGCTTGGGTACCTTGTGGTCGTTATTCACATATCCCCTAGACGGAGACCCCTGAGTAATAGATATGTAATATAGCTATCAATTATACAACACACTGAGTCAATCCAGAAAAATAGGCATATTTTAAATATAATTATTGATTGCCTAAAGTTCTGTAGTGAACATGAAATTGCTCTAAAAGGACATAATGAAAGAGAAGAATCAATAGATAGAGGTATATTCATGTATTTGATAAATTAAATTGCTTAACTAGACAACAATTGAGCGGGATGGCTCAGGTGGTAACATCATTCAGGAGGTCACACGTTTGATTCCCGTGGCCGACCTTCCTAACCCATAGGTATTTTTGGAGGTTTCTCCAGGTCACCAAGCAAATGCTGGGAAGGATTTCCATACCCTCCAAATTTCCTGTTCCTCCCTTTTATTATATTAATCATTTCATTTCGCCCATCATCCTATTAAGTTTCTTTCAGGGTTGGAAGTGTCAGCACACATCGCAGCAGCAGTACGGCAGAGGTAACAAATGTGCTTTGGAAGTCTCTTCCCCCGGACTGGAAGATGAGCCTGGGGGGAGGGGGTGGGGTGAGCTAAGCCAGCCTCCGCCAGTGCTTCCAACTGGGAAAATATACGGACCCTGCCACTTGCTAAATCATGGCAACGTTCCGGCAGCCCTTAGGATCCATTCATCTAATCTATCCTCCCAAGTGGTGCCCCATTAGGGGCATAGGTACAAAAGATCACTTTTTGGTCAAGGTGCTAATGCCCCTCTGCAGTCATTGAGTCAAGCTAGACAACAATTTATGTGAACATTTGGAGGAAACTAAAGTAAACAAATATACATCAGCAATAATACAAAATGAGTTACTGGGGTGTATCACGGCCTGGAATCACTACTTCTTTACCAAGTAGCTCCTCAATTGGCTCTCAGGGACCTCCTGAGGTTGAGTGCATCCTGTGTCAGACCTCCCAGCAGGGGAAAAATCACAACGCTGGTACCGGGGATTGAACCTGGGTCCTCTGTGTCAAAGGCATGCTACCACTGCACTACCATATCATACTACAGCACATAAGAAATGTTGGGGAATCTTGGTCACTCAGATCTGCATTCTGAAGAGTGCAGCATGGAATTCAGAAACTTGTAAGGAATGTGTATGCATGTGACTATTTCATGCATTATGTATACCAGCTTAACTTCATTCTGAAACAAGTATGCTCTACCATCAGTTATCACAATTTTTTGTGTCAGTTTATTAGCATTTTCTTCTTTTTTCTCTTTGTCTAACAATATGACGGATTTACTACAGGAGGTATGACATTGAAGGCTATTGCAAACATATAAAACAAGATGGAAATTCCAGAGTAGAGTAGTGTTATATGTTTATCGGGGCCAGGAATTGATGATTGAGTGTTTCAAAATTATTCAGCAAGATGCTCATGGGATTCTGGGTCAATAAGGGAAGCAACTGGACTAACATGTTTTTTGAAGATGGGGAATTAATTTATTTTTGAATTTTCTAACAGAAAAATGTTTTATGTGGAATATTTTACATTTTACAGTAGGAAATTACAATAATGGTATATGTGAAAGAACATCTTCACATCTTCAGCTGCTATCAGAGACATTGGGAATGAACTAACAAACACGCTCCAGGAAGAGAACATGAAGTGTTAATAAAACAGCTATTGAATTCTGGAATATAATTATTCAGTAAGCTGAAGAAGGATTTGGTGCAACTGAATGCTTGGTTCTTCAATTTGGTTAATCCTGTCAGCCTTAGTGCTACAACATACTAAAACACATTAAAAGCTGCTAAAGAAACACAATGGGGCAGGAAAGGCTCAATGCCTTAGCAATTCTTTTATTAGAGAAAGCATACATTGCTAACATTCTTTAACAAAAAGTGATAACAGTGTTTGCTGAGCAGAAGAATAGGAGAGCACAGTTCCTGTTTAAATAAGGCCTACTTTTGTAAAAAATAACTTCAATAATGGCAGTTTTGTATGATGCCTAATGCTGTAACTTATTATAAAATAGCTGGCTTTCATCTTTATGAATGGCTTATAATTAAAAGCAAATTAGCCTTATCGCTAAAAAAACTTGCCTAATTTGAGCTGATGAGATGCTACTGGGTCTTATGTATGTTTGTGCTGTGTTAAGTTAAATCCATTGGATTTAAGTAATCATTGGTGTGTGTGATTACTGTGAATTCCAAATTCTAATTTATTGTTCAGCCAATGGATATTTAGGTCCAAAGATGGGACTGTTATAAACTGCTTAGTACATGAGCACATTTGCACATTGTGTACGCATGTGTGTGCACACGCGCGTGTGTGTGTGTATGTAATTTGTCCTTAATAATGGGAGAACAAAAAGCTTACAAACCAGCTGCACAGTATTTTGCCTGTCCACATTCTTGGCACTCATTGTCCTCTGTTACTATCATAGAAAGGCATGGATGAAACCATACAACATCTTTAAAACTATTTTTAAAGGCTTTACTCACCTACTTTATGAAAGGAGGTGCTGAAACTGGCCGTCCATACATTTTTCACACCTCTTTAGGAAACTATCCATCACTCACCATAGTTCATGTTGAGAAATGCTACTAAAAAGGGGACAAAATTGTAAATTAAATTATTCTGTTGTTTAACGACGTTGTCAATTGCCAGGATCACATTAGCATCACTGGTGTGCCGGAATTTTGTCCCAAAGGAGTTCTTTTACATGCCACTAAATCTACTAACATGGAGCTGTTGTTTTTAAGCACACTTAAAAACCACTGGTCAGGGCTGGATTTGAACCCAGGACCTTTGGATCAGTAGGCCAGTATCTAACCAACTGAGCCACCCAGACCAACTTGCAAAACTGTACTCATGTATGTACAGGTGTAAACTGTTGATTAAAAAAAATGGCACTATACCTCAGAACCTAATATTGTTCATGAAGTATCCCTTCATGACAAAAAAATAAAAAAAAAGTGTATGGTGTGTCATTAGGTTTCTCAGAGTTCTGGGGTAACTTAAAACGTAAAGTGTACGAAACAAACGCACACACCCTGGAAGAATTCAAATAAAATATCCCCCAGGAAATTACCAGCATTTCTCAACATGAACTACAGTGAGTGATGGGAAGTTACCTAAAGAGTACCAAAAATATATGGACAACGACGATGGCCAGGTTCAGCATCTCCTTTCATAAAGTTGGTAAGTAAAGCCTTTAAAAGTAGTTTTAAAAATGATGTCTGATTTAATTTGTGCCTTTCTATGATAGCGGCAGATGGCAAAGGGCACCGAGGATGTGCACTGGCAAATCACTGCGTAGCCAGTTCCTAAGGTTTTTGTTCTCCTGGTAAAATTGCACTTGAAGCAACAAATGCTATATTCCTGATTGTTATGTATGCAAGGCTCACCTGTTCTAGGCTAGCTTGTCCTAATGAATAATCTTCAATATTGAGATCTTGTTTGGCATTTTCCAATATTCCAAACATTCTTGACCACTTCTCTGTTGGGTGTTCAATGTAGTATTTCAGCAGACCATGATATTCTTCCTTCAAAACAGCGCCTGTAATCAGAAACAAGTATAAAAATAAACAAAATCTATTTTACCAAATACTCACACAAAAATTTTTCAAAGTACTTCCTATAAATCATGATAAATGTTGGCAGATACGGTTTGAATACATAAATTTTCTTCCGGGAAAGTATGAATTGGTTGGGCCAGACTGGCAACTTGTCATACTCGCAAGTTGGCCATGGTAGCTTAATGGTTAGAGAAGCCACTTGATAAATGGAAGATCTGTGGTTGAAATTCCAGCTATGGCATTGCATTTTTCAGTGCTGATTCCACCTCTTAAACATTGCCTACACATGGCTTGTGTGTTTAAAAACACCAGCAGTAATCCACCAACAACACAAAGTATGTAGAGACTAATAACTTTATTTCAATAAAATTGAGTTGTCCTGAGTTGAGTACAACTATGTAAAGACTAATAATTTTATTGAAGTGAAGTTATTAGTCTCTACATACTTTGTGTTGTTGGTGGATTATATTACCCTCAGGGGTCTCCGTCTAGGGGATATGTGAATGGCAACCACAAGGTACCCAAGCTGAGCAGAACATTACTTCCACTTACTGGTGTTTTGCTCCTCACTGTAACTTTCCTATCTGACCTTACCTTGGTCATCTCTTGTTCTCTTCCGACCCCGATGCTATTAGGGTTCCTGAGGGCTAGGGAGTCTTTATTTTTCCAACCTCTCCAGTTCTCTAATTTTTCTATAAAACCTTAACCCCTAACATGCTGACCTGTCATGGCATGTAATACGTCTTCTGATTGGTAATCAGAGGATATGGTCGGTGAATTTATTTTGATAATTCTCCCGGTCAGGTCGGTGAGACCCGTAAACCAACGACAGGTGTGGTCCCCCAGACATTCTGGGGGTTGTGAGAGAGCGATGTGACCGCCAAAACATAAAAATATGGTGCTCTCTAAAAAAAATGGTTACTATTACTGCTATTGCTCTCTTTTTTTATGAAATATGACTCGAGGGGTAAAATGTTCCGGAGTTAAAATAGTCCCCCATTCGGATCTCCGGGCGGGGACTACTTCTCGAGAACCAAAACATTATACTAATAGAAGATCTAACATCAGACTTCTACAATGGAATGCGGGTGGTCTCACACAAACAAAAAAAATAGAACTGAATAAAATTGTATTTGATTATAACATTGATATATTTGTAATACAAGAAGCAAATCTAACAAATGACCAACTTAAATACTTCAATTTTACTGGATTTTTACTGCACTTACTACCCAAAAATAGAGAGATAAGTAGTGGAATATTAGTTGGAGTCAAAAAGGATATTAAAACCTCCTTTGAAATTGTTAAAGAAATGGATAACACAGATAAAAGTGAATAAAGCTAAATTTTTGGGATAACAAAACACATCTACATTTATACAGTATTTACAATCCTCCCAGGAATGTACCGGATCTCTCACTTATTGACCAATTAAATAAAACAATCGTAATTGGGGATTTCAATGCACATTCCAAAAGATGGGGTTATAAAAAAGTGGATTCTACAGGGAAGATAGTGGAAGAATTTTTGAATACCACAACTTTTGAATTGATTTATAGTAAAGAAGATCCCACAACCTTCATACATTATTCTGGAGCGGGCAGTAACCCAGACCTCTTATTAGCTACAACAGATATTGTTTCAAAAATTAAAAAACAAGTTATAGAAGATCCAAGTTCTGGTCACAGAGCGGTAATTGCTGATATAAAACTAGAGAATACAAATAACAGTCAAGGTCTTACGAATCTGTATTGGAACTTCAAAAAAGCAGATTGGAACAAATATAAAACTGAATTAGAACATAAATTTAAAGAACAAACAAACTCACAGCTGCATGACCAACCAGATCATATGAACAAAGAATTCTGTAAAGTCATCCTAGAAACTGCAAAAAAACATATTCCTCGTGGAAGAATTAAAAATTTCAAACCCTTTTGGAACCCCCAGTTAGAAGAACTGAAAAAGCAAAGGGATATAGCTAGAAATACAGCTGAACAAACAAAAAACATATCAGATACACAAATATGGCAGAAGAAATGTGCCTCACTAAAAAAAGAAATTAATACTGCTAAAAGGAATCACTTTAATAATTTCTTAGAAAAAAATGGATTATAGGACAGATGGTAACAAAGCTCATAAGTTCATAAAAAATGTCAAGGACAGGAAAGAAAACAACAGCACACCTATCATACACAACAATAAAATGTTAGTAAATGATGTAGTCATAGCCGAAACATTCAATAAATATTATACTAATGCACACAAAGTAACAAGAAATAATAAAAAGGAATGTAAAGAATTTAAGAAAGATTCGAAACAAGAAAGAGAATGTAATCCTAACACTCAGTGCAATATCTTTTTTCAAAATTTTAATATGCAAGAATTGAACATTGCAATAAATAATCTAAAAAACAAAAAGTCTCCTGGACCAGATCAAATACATCCAGAGTTCATAAAAAACCTTGGAAAAACAGCAAAACAACAACTACTGAAACTCTACAATCTATCCTGGAAAACCAATGTACCTGCTGAATGGCGAAAAGCAATAATTGTCCCACTCTTGAAGAAAGACAAAACAGCATCAGAAATAAAAAATTATAGACCAATAGCTCTTGCCAGCATAATAGCAAAAGTGATGGAAAGAATGGTGTCAAACAGGTTAAATTGGTTCCTAGAATCACAAAATTTAATATCCCCATGTCAAGCTGGATTCAGACAGTTCCACTCTACAAATGAACAAGTCTTACTTCTCAGTCAAGAAATCAAAGACTCCTTCAATAGAAAAGAAGATAATTTATCAGTTTTTATTGATTTTCAAAGTGCATATGATTCTATATGCAGAACAAAACTACTAAAGAAAGTAAAAAAAAATAGGGATACAAGGTCCAATGTTTTCATGGCTATGTCATTTCCTAACACAACGCTTTATTGCAACCAGATATGGAAGAAATATATCTAAATATAAACAAATACACCGTGGCTTGCCACAAGGTGCAGTGCTCAGCACTACACTTTTTAATATATTTATTAATGATCTACCACAACAAATACAAGAATCAGGCGTGAAGTGTGCACTATTTGCTGATGACTTGGTAATGTGGACTTCAAAACCAAAAAGCAAAAGTACAGAACTGGAAAAAACCATGCAACAATCCTTAACCAACTTACAGAGGTGGACCAAAGAAAATTTAATGACTGTTAATACAACAAAATCAAACTACCAAATCTTTTCACTAAGAAAAAAACCACTAAAAATAAAACTAAATTTTGAGGGTCAACAATTACCAGAAACAAAGGAAGCAAAGTATTTAGGAGTTACATTTGATACCAAACTTACATGGACCAAACAAATAGAAAATGTAATACAAAGAGCAGAGAGGCGCCTTTCACTGTTAAAACGTCTAACATGAATGAAGTGGGGATATTCCAGAGCAACTCTTAACACAACATACAATGTATATATAAAGCCATTATTTACTTACTGCAGTGAAGTTCTTATAACAGCAAATACAAAAAAAAATTCAAATCTTTCAAAACCAAAGTCTGAGACTAATTACAGGTGCTATCAAAACCACACCAATAGTAGCTATGGAAATACTAACCAACCAATACCCCATTGAATATGAAATAGAAAAATCGGCTCTTATTCAACACAAAAAGTTGATCAGACTCCCATTCAATACATGGCACAAGAGAAATTTTACACATACACTAAAGACTCAGGAGAGCTTTCTTTCCAAAATTCAAGACATCAAGAAGGATGTACACCTTCCTAATTCAAAGGAAAACTTCATATCTAAAGTCAATCCAACACATACATTAGACATCACATATTATTTACACCTGACAGAAGAAGTTAAAAAAAGTGATACTCCAACTAGTGTTCTAAAATTATTGGCATTAGAGACAATCCATACTAGATTTCCAGAACATGAGTGGCTCCATATTTATACTGATGGATCATTGATATCAAACCAAGATGGAGCAGGTGCTGGAGTCACATGTCACCTCTTTTCCTATTACAAATCTTTAAGTTATGGAACTACTAACTTTGATGGAGAAATTGAAGCAATTCGAATGGCCCTACAAAATCTTTTGTACAGAATTTCACATTTTCAGCAAGCAGTTATTCTCTCAGATTCCAGGGCAGCAATTATAGCAATTACTTCCAAGTTGTCACCAAAAAACCAAACTATTATAGAATGTTGGAAGATGCTTAGCCATCTAACAGCACTTCAAAAACACCTAGTCTTCCAATGGATACCGGCTCACTGTGGACTGAGTGGTAATGAGAAAGCTGATTTTCTTGCAAAAAAGGGTACCAGCGGTGTACAGAAATCTATAGTTAATTTACCATTTTATGCAGCTAAAGGATTAGTCAACTCTGAATTCAAAAAAATTATTGCAAAATATTACTATGAAAAATCAAAGAATAAAAGATGGGAACTACCAAACATTCAAACAGTGATTCCTGAGTATCCTCGTAAAACAGCAGTTGCAACCTTCAGGTTGATTACAGGACATGATTGTCTGGCAAAACATTTAAACAGAATTGGGATATATTCTTCACCACTCTGTCCTCTATGTGATCTGCAAGAGGAAATGGACCGAGACCACCTTCAAATATGCCCAGCCACTTCTAGTGCCCCATCCATCAGTGAAAAATATTGGAGAGCAAGAAGATTAATGACTTCATTGTCAGAAATCCAGCATTAGCTAACAACATATTGCTTCACTATTAACAGTTTCAGGTGCATATAATAACACCAGCAGTAAGTTTGTTGGCATAAATAAATAATAATTACAATATGTTGTTAGCTAATGCTGGATTTCTGACAATGAAGTCCTTAATCCTCTTGCTCTACAATATTTTTCACTCATAGAGCAATAGCAGTATAGTAACCGCTTTTAAGAGAGCACCATATTTTTATGTTTTGGCAGTCACATCGCTCTCACACAACCCCCAGAATGTCTGGAGGACCACACCTGTCGTTGGTTTACGGGTCTCACCGACCTGACCGGGAGAATTATCAAAATAAATTCACTGACCATATCCTCTGATTACCAATCAGAGGACGCATTACATGCCATGACAGGTCAGCATGTTAAGGGAATAATTACAATATAAGTACATATATTTTAGCAGGTACACAACAGCTACATGAGGCTGATGTGGCAGTCATTGTGTATACCTGCATACATATTACGTATCTTTGCACGACCTCAGAAGAAATAAAAAGAACAGCATACCAGAACCACATATCAAATGATGCTAGAGATACTCAGGAACGAAGAAGGTTAGAGGATCACCAGTTGGTCAACCAGCAATTGAGAATGGAGACAATAGATTCTCAAAACATTCCCTGCCAGTAATTTTATAAGTAAGCAAATGAGTGTTCAAACTTTTATGTCATGAAGGGGTACATTATGAACAATCTTATATATTTAAACGAGCAATTCTTGTATGTAAATATACATATATTTATTCCGCGCAACTTGGAAACGGCTCTAACGATTTTGATCAAATTTTGTATTCAGATAGAGTTTTGCCTTTTAAGTTCATCTATATAGGTGTAATTTGCGAGAAAACGCGATTTTACATAAGAAAAACATTTTTTTATTCCCGCTTCTACAGTGTAATTCTTGTATATATATATTCCCCGTATTTCAGAAACGGCTCTAAAGATTTGGTTAAATTTTTGTATACATACATATTATATTCAGTGTTTTCTCTACTCACTTTTGGGTAACACATTCACATCTCTTTCTCTACTCAGTCTTCTATAACCAATTTTCCATAAAAAACATGGTTTTGCACCAAAAAACACTTTTATCCCCTCTTTTAAAATTAGTAATACCATGTTCTGTATGTTTGAAACAGAAATGCTATTACATTCACACTGTTTTCTCCTCTCACTTTTAGGTGCACACATTCACATCTCTTTCTTTACTCACTCTTCTGTAAACAACTTTCCATAAAAAGTGAGATTTTGCACCGAAAAACACTTTTGTCCCCACTTTTAAAATAAGTCAAATCATGTTCTGTAAGTTTGAAACAGAAGTGCTATTACATTCATGCTGTTTTCTCCTCTCACAATTAGGTGATACATTCACATCTTTCTCTACTCATTCTTCTACAAATAAGTCATGCAATTTTCTGTATGTTTGAAATAGAGATGTTGCATATTACATTCACAGCGATTTCTCTACTCACTTTTAGGTAGCAAATTCACATCTCTTTCTCTACTCTTCTATAAACAATTTTCCATAAAAAAACGTGATTTTGCACCAAAAAACACTTTTATCCCCACTTTTAAAATTAGTCATACCATGTTTTAAATAGAAATGCTATTACATTCACACTGTTTTCTCCTCTCACTATCAGGTAACACATTCACGTCTCTTTCTCTACTGACTCTTCTACAAAGAAGTCATGCAATTTTCTGTATGTTTGAAATAGAAATGCTACGCATTACATTCATACTGTTTTCTCTACTTGCTTTTGGGTAACGCACTCATAACTGTTTCTCTACTTACTCTTCTAGAAATAGGTCATACAATTTTGTGCATGTTTGATATAGAAATACTGCATGTTACATTCACAGTGTTTACTCTACTCACTTTTGGGTAACACGTTCACATGTCTTTCTCCACACACTCTTCTACAAACAATTCATATCATATATACAACTTGAATGTTTATATATATCCAACTGTTAAGCTCCAAAACTGCTGTACCGATCACCGCGAAATTCGGCACGTACATGTATTTTTTTCATGGAGAGTTTTTATGGTAACAATTTTACTACACAATATATTACTTTCAAATGGTTTTCTACTGGCTTTTCTTTTACGTAGCGCATTCGTGTATCCTCTGTTTGCCCTTCAACATACAATTCATATAATACTATAGGATTGAAATATAAATGCAGCATATTACATTGACATGATTTCCTCTACTAATTCTTCCTTTACGAGACACAATCAGTCTTCTTTCGCTATTCGCCCTTCAACATATAATTCATACAATTTGCTATATGTTTGAAACAAATACAACGTATTACATTTATACTACTTTCTCTACTCACTTTTGTTTTATGTAACAATTCACATGTTATTCCCTATGGTTTATCAACTTCATACATACCAAGGCCTATGCATATCTTATGTTGAAGAGTGATTAAATTCCAAAACAGGTTGACCGATTGCCATGAAAAGTGACATCTAATTTTTTTCATGGCGAAGGTTTTTATGCAATCCATTTTACTACACAATGTATTACGTTCACATGGTTTTCTCTACTCCCTTTTCTTTTACCTAACATACTACTCCTTCTGCAAACAATCCATACATTTTTCCATACACTTGAAATATAAGTGCAACATATAACATTCACACGGTTTTTCTACTCATTTTTCTTTAGTAAAACACAATCACATTTCTATCACTACTCCCGTTTCGATGAACATTACGAACAATTCATACACTTTTCTATATGTTTGAAACATAAATGCGTAGTACATTCACATGGCTTTATCAACCACCTTTCCTTTCTGTAGTATTTGTTATTCTTCAACATTGCTTTTGCTTAGCGTCGCTCCGGTGTTTTAATAAGAAATAAAGAAAAAGTTAAAAAAGTAAAGTAATCACAATTGGTGTCCAGAGTGCGACGAAAAGCACGATATGGAACAGTTGATGAAACAAATGTTAGCCAAGATGGACATAATGAAATGAATGCTGGAATGCAGCAGAGGAAACAAATATGAAAACCAAATTGGAAAAATGTAAACAGAATAGAAAATATGGGAACAAACATGGAAGGCAAATTGAAAATGTAAACTCCGAAACGGAAAAGATGAAGACGGGAATTCAAATATGAAGACAGGTCTATCGAAGAATACTAACGAGTGACTGGCCGGGGTTAAGGAAGCCATGGAAGAACTCGATGGAAGTATGAAGTACCATGGTCAATGTGTTAACATCCTGCGGTCAATCACAGCAGCAAAGAACTGAACTCCATAATGGAACAAATGCTCGACGAAAACCTCAAACTGGGTGGATATCTATGGGGGAGGCCTGCTTTCAGCAGTACACATTTTACAGCTGAAATGGTGGTGTTTATGAAATATTTTTATGTATTTCTATATCTCTTGTATCTCGGACATTACTCTTAACAATTGCGACAAGTAGTTTTATTTAGTTAACGTTTTGCCTTTCAGGTTTGTCTAAATAAGTATCTTATCCCACAAAAAATAAGATTTCACAAAAACAGAGGCGAAAAATGCCGAGCGAAGCTCGGTCGCCCAGGTACTATTAGGTTCTGAGTTACAGCGCCAACTTTTTTCCTAGTCAACAGTTGATGCCCATAATGCTGCTGTTTACACTCACTTCCAATAACTAATTGAAAAGAACAGCAAATGAAAGTGCTAAACTTAAATAAAACAGAACTGAATATGTCAGAAATGAGCGATGCTCTAACAATAGCTTGTATAGCACAAAAATTATATTTTAATGAGCTCTGCAGTTTTCTGAAGTTAGCCTTTGTCTATCTTTTGTGGTTTTCTGGTTTAATAAAGTTATATAAAATTCAACAAGAATGAAAAAAGCTTCACTATTTAGAGAGACTTCAAGATATAGCTTTGATTTTTCATGTTAATATTTCATACATGGTATTTTGTTTGAGACCACTAAAACCAAATTATGGAAAATGGATCCATTATCGTATTACCTTCTGTTTCACACGTGGCTGCTCTAATAACTGAGCTGCTATGGTAACTTGCCTGTATGGCATTAAATTCTGTAGTAGTTCTTTATTTCTCCAATTGTAAAAAATTTACAAGGATCGTCAAATTCTATGTACATACAATACAAGTTATTTACATAAATATGAGACTAGTTGAGAATATTGGGAAGTGCAATATACCACATTTTATCAATTTTTGTACTCTTCTACAGAGTAAAATGCCTTTTCTAATAGATAAGATTTAATATTCTTTAGTTTGATTTTTTCATTTGTTATCTGTTTAATTCTAGATGGTAGATGGTTGTACAGATCTTTTCTACTATTTTCTATGCACTTATTATTTAGACCACCTATAAGTCTATTTCTAAAATAATTTTCTTTTGTTCTAGTGTTATATTTATGGATATTGCTGTTTTGTTTTGATTATAACTTTTTAATGTGAGTTTAGTACATTCATATATATACAAAGAAGGCAACGTTAGAATATTTAGTTTTTTAAACACATTTCTACATGAATCTCTTTTTTCTATTCCTGCAATTAAGCGTACTGCTCTCTTTTGCAGCCTAAACAGCCTTAGAAGTAATGTTTTATGTGTTGTGCCCCATAATACCACTCCATAGTTTAGGTGCGAGTGAATGAAGGCATAGTATACTTGCTTGACACTTCTTTTATCTATTATTTGTGTTATTTGTTTTAGTACATATAAACCTGAATTAATCTTGCTTATGACTTTTCCAGCATGCATATTCCATTTCAAGTTACTGTCTATTATTAATTCTAGGAAATTTGTTTTATTTACTTGTTGAATTTCTCTGTTTTCTATTTTTATCTTTATATTTGTATTTGTTTGTTTTTTGTTACCGAGACTAATTTGCATCCACTCTGTTTTGTTTGCGTTTAATACCATACCTAAATTTTTTAGATGTTGACTGACTTTTTCTAGTAGAGTATTTGCCCTAATTTGTAGCTCTATTTCTGTTTTTCCTGTAACTACAATCATAGTGTCATCTGCATAACCTATCGCTATTCCCCCAGCTTCTTGAATTATTTTAAATAAACTGTTTATGTAGAGTAAGAATAGATAGGGTCCTAATTTTGAGCCTTGTGGTACTCCATGTTTTACTTTTTTGAATTGTGATCGAATTTTTGTTAGCTTTCCACTTACATTGTGTATTATTTCAACGCATTGTTCTCTATTTTGTAAATAAGAGCCAAGCCACTTTAATGGTGTGCCTCTAATTCCATAATTTTCTAACTTTGTCATCAATGTTTCTATGTTAACGCAATCGATGGCTTTAGAAAGATCAAGGAATATTGCGATTACATATTCCCTTCTATTTAGAGCATTTATAATAATGTCATTTCCTTTACAAATTGCTTCTATTGTAGACTTTTTCTTTTGAAACCCAAACTGGCATTTTGATAAAATTTGAAACCTATTACAGAAACTTTGTAGCTGTACGAGAAATAATCCCTCTACTATTTTAGAGAAGGTTGAGCATAAAGATATAGGTCTATAATTTTCCATTTCTAGTTTAGAGTTTTTTTTTTTCTTGTAAATTGGTCTAACTACAACTTGTTTTAAATTATTGGGAAATATTCCCGAGTTGAAAGACTGATTAATTGAGTGAGTTAGTATTTCTGTAATTTCATATTTGCAGTATTTGATTATCTCATTTGTAAATTCATCCAACCCACTGGATCTTTTGTTTTTTAGCAAATTTATCTGTGCAAGAACTTCATCCTCATAAATTTGCCTAAGCACCATAGAGTTACATACATTTTTTTCATTTATCAGCACATACTGGATTTGTTTTATTCCTAATTTTGTAACAATGTTTACATAGTGTTCATTGAAATGGTCAGCTATCTTTATAGGGTCTTGTATCACTTGACTGTTAATTTCAATGGACAGCCACACTGTACAGCCACACCTGAAGCGGAAGGTCCATGGTTCAAATCCTGGCCGTGGCATTGAATTTTTTAGTACTGATTCTATCTCTCAAAAGCTTTAACCTTTGCATAAATTTGCTGTATTTAACAGCTTAATTTTTACACTTACAAACATACAATAATATAGCAGACAATTATTCCAGCTAATAGTATTAACTTTAATATGTGAAATTAAGAAAAGAATAAACATATGGTAAGAAAGATCTTATTCTGCATACAAAATAACAGACACAAATATTTGAAAAACTTATATTTTAAGCATAAAAGCTCTCGTACTACAGATGTTAAAAAGTAAACAAATGAAAAGGCAAATGCTGTTACAGTCTCATGTCAGACATATTCTAATCTGAAGTTTAACAAACCTCAACAGCCTGACCAGGAGGTTCCGAGTTCATATCTCGTTAGGATGAGTTATCTGGATAAGGTTTTTTCTGAGGTTTTCCCTTATACTGAGAAGATGAATGTTGGTAACTTTAAGCTACATGGATCTCAGGCTTCTTTGAGTATCATTTCACTAATTTCATTCATTCATCATCCGATATGACATATTACATTGTAGGACATTAATATTAAAAAAACCTGACTAGGTAGTCATAACATTCAGAGTTTGAAATTGCAAAGGTTGAAGCCTTTGACGGCATGATGAGACCACGTTCTGCAGTAAAGGTTTTTCATACAATAAAAACATGGTTTCTCAGAGAGAGTTTAATATTAGCTAAATTCTAACTACAATAATTATGCCACAATTACCATCCAATGAGTAAATCACAATTACAAATTACCTTCACTTAAGTATGATTACATATGAGAATTACTACAAAACTAACTATTATACGAAATTTGATTATCTTCGCTCAACTACATGCCTTTACTTTCACAGTTCATGTTTACCTGGAAATGAGGATTCCACATATGCTTTGACAGGTTCAACATTGTAGTATTCTGAAGGAAAGATGGCCATTTGAGATCTACTGCTGGCCACTTCAGATCTATTGCTTACTGGAGTAGGAGATTTGCCAACCTTTAAAGTAAGCGTGCATCCTTTTGCATACTTATTCTTCAGATGCTGCACAGAACCAAGACACTTGAGGCGCCCGTTCACCATGATGGCAAGACGAGTGCAAAGTGCTTCACATTCATCCATACTGCAACAGCAACAGCAACAGGATGAAGAGTCCCTTTTGCCACACAAATGTAAGCAAATGACATTCATAATAATAATACTGGAAGTTGACTGTGTTGTTGGAATCACATTAAAATAGAAAAATAGTCAATTAATAACACTAAACAACACTTACTTTTTAAATTTCCCGGAACATGTTTCAGAGGCTAGTTTCCTCCATTGACTGAATTTGTTTGTAGAGATCTGTTCTCATGTTGAAAATTCTTGGTTTCCTGATATTTCCTTTAATAGTTTTGGATCCGGATTAATGTCGTGGTTTTCTTTCCAAAAATGGGTGACAACTGCTGATTTTTCTGTGTTTGTGTTTCATAAATCTGAAATGTTCCTTGGCTCTTGTTTCCAAATTCCTCTTGTTTTTTCCTATATTAATCTGGTTCCAGAAATTCTGGAATCTACCAAATAGAATGCAATAACTGCAAGTTCAGTCAATATCTGGTTGATAATGGAGGAAACTAGCCTCTAAAACATGTTCCAGGTAATTTAAAAAGTGTGTGTTGTTCAGTGTTATTAATTTTTTTTAAATTTAATCTTTTATTTTAAACTTACTTTCAGTTTCAAACATGTTAATTTTATATGTATACACAAGTGTCAACCATTCATACAGTGAGAAGTCAATTATATATGTTTCAATAACATTGTAATCCTACATCAGTTACCTATGTGAAGTGAGAATTATGCTCTTCCCACTGTTTCTCACTTTGCAGATAACATTCCACAAATGTCTTCTTGCTGCTGGGTCCATTCCTGAGGTTGGTTCATCAAGAAATATCACAGATGGGTCTCCTATTAGAGCTATAGCTGTGCTCAGTTTGCGCTTATTTCCACCACTAAAAAAAAAAGATAGAGCACTAACGTGAACCTTTATGTTCAATAAAAACTTTTATCAAATTGCAGGCTTAGTTAAGGGCAACCTGATAACAGCAATGCTAATAGATGAGGATGATGTATGTTTAAGGTGTTCAACTACTTAGTCATCAGCACGCTAATAAAATACATCATAGCAAAATTCCTTTTTGTTTAGCATTTTTACCATTCAAAATGCTTCTTGGACCACAGTTTAATTTGAAATTTCCACAAGAGCTTCACAAATTTTGGATTTAAAATTCTTGTACTAATTAAAACCTCTGATGTGTTACATTCATTTGAATTTCTCTTCCCAATGTTGTTTACTTTTATATAGGCTTCTGCAAACTATTATGACAAAAATTCATTTTTCTGTCTATTTCATGTTAATCAAGACAAAACTTTGCAGAAATACTTTCATTAAATATTTTACTATACTGTAGCAGCAAAAAACTTCTGTATGGGCTGCACAATATTTTGCCTGTCTGTATCCTTGGCACTCATTGCCATCTGCCGCTATCATAGAAAGGCGTGGGTGAAACCATACAACATTTTTAAAACTACTTTTAAAGGCTTTACTTATCAACTTTATGAAAGGAGATGCTGAAACTGGCCACGTCATTGTCCATACATTTTTAGCACCTCTTTAGGAAACTATCCATCACTCACCATAATTCACTTTGAGAAATGCTGGTAATTTCCTGGTGAATATTTTGTTTAATTCTTCCAGGATGTGTGCATACATTTGTGTACAGCCTTGTACACTTTATGTGTTAAGTTATCCTAGAGATAGAAATGACCATGGATCTTCCACTTCATGCACAGCTGCTCCAACCACTGAGTTACTATGGCAATTTCCAGTATGACATTAAATCCCTCAACCGATTTGTATTTTCCCAGTAGACCACAAGGGAATCTCACATCTGAGATAAGTACTCCAAGGGTGACTTA
>CM060968.1:38999955-39097455 GCA_030765045.1 Tenodera sinensis | reverse complement strand
GGTGACACAATAGGCACTTAATTTAATCATTTCTAGCCATTTGCTCTTAAGTCATCTGACTTCACCTGGTCACATTTGAATGGTCTTTATTGAAAGGTACATTTACCTGTTTCATGCTGGTCTTCAGATTAAGGCCATTAAGGTAGGCTTCACCACAGGTTATTGTTTCATCACCTGTCATCATTTTGAAAGTTGTTGTTTTACCAGCTCCATTTACTCCAAGCAGACCAAAACACTCTCCTTTAGTAATTGCTATACTTAGCCGATTTACAGCTAGGAATTCACGGTAGTACTTTGAAACTTCTCTAAAAATAATAGAATCGTGAAATTTAAACAATGGTCAAATATATCATAAAAAATTTACCCATTACCATTTCTACAAATTAATCATTAAAAAGCATATTCTTCCATCTACCTCCCTTAAATTATAACTAATATCTATAAGAAACAGTTTCAATTATGCCATACTATAATAATAAGCATTTTATTACATGCAGGAGGCTGTTAAGAAAGTCAACAGCTAAAATATGAAAAATCCTGTTATAACTTTATTAGAAACAACATTGGCCATGTAATGTTTTACAATATCCCAATGGAAAACTTAAAGAAATAATGGAGAATATTTGGGAAATGCATAATGCTACAAATATGATTTTATGTTATTTTTTTTACAAAATCTACATTTTCATTTCTTTTTTTTTTTTTTTCTTTTTCTTTTTCTTTTTCTGTCATTGTTGCAGTTCTTGCCAGTCTTTTATAGTTTACCATTATATAAAATTCCATAAGAATGTATATGTCAGTAATTTTAAAAACTGTACACACCTTATTCAACAAAAAAAGCTGAAGCTATTAAAAGTGAAGCAATACAAATCAACAAATATAATATAAATATGGTTTGGCCTGACGATATGATTGAAGAATTATGAAACTGCAATTACCTGCATATTCACAACTATAAGATAAGTGAAGCCTGGTCTCTAAATATTTATATTATATTTATTGATCTGTACACACCTATCTAAATATTGAGATATAAGGTCTTGGAGAAATTAATTTAAAATTAAAAATAATACTGTAAGGTAATTACCCAAGATTCTGTTTTGAAACACATAATAATTAGAATCAAGGAAATTGATACATAGCAGTTCATATGAAAATGATGGAGTGATTTCCTTTAAAGTGAATTAAGTGAGTAGTTAGCGTAAGAAGTATATAGAGGTATCATTCTTAACAGCACATTAACAAGGGAAGCATCATCTTCCAATACTTTTTGTGAGCAGAACAAAGAATCATGATCTGGTGTTCACAATCTTAGTCAGTCAAATAACAGTGGCCCAAGAGTATCTTACTGTTCTGGTTATGTTTAAGTAAGGGGAGAGCAAAATACTTAAAAACCGTCTGCACTGTGTTTCGCCTGTCAGCATCCTCCGCACTCATAGCTGTTTGTCGCTATCATAGAAAAGAATGGATGAAACCATACAACACAAAACCCTTTATGGAAGTTATTCATCTCACCACTAGATGTCATCCCAACCACCATACATCAAACAATATCAACAAGAACCAGTTGTTTAATTTTGATGATGGGAGCAAATTGGGCGCTTGAAACTGGTCAAGTTTAATTACATGTAAGCGATGTTTTGTGTTTCAATCTGATTCAGTTTTTATTATAATTTTAAAGGCTTTATTTACAATTTTATGAAAAGAGATGCTGAAACTGACCACCATCATTGTCCATATATTTTTGACACCTCTTTAAGAAACTATCCATCACTTGCTATAGTTCACGGTGAGAAATGCTGGCAACTTCCTGGCATATATTTTGTTTCAATTCTTCCAGGGTGTGTGGGTTTGTCTTGTACACTTTATGTTTTAAGTTATCCCAGAAATAAAGATCACTTATTGAACCTCTGAAAACCTTCCCCTGCTTTTTTGTTTGTTTGTAGTATTTAATGCCCACTTTTGCTACATATGGCACCACAGGCAGTGACACTGCTGATACATGGAATGAGGATGGAGCACTGGTGGAATGAAATGGTGGGGAAAACCGGAGAACCTGAAGGAAACCTGCCCCAGCACTCGTTCATCCTTCCTCTGCTAATGGCGCACCATACACCATTTTTTCACCAGGAAGGAGTACTTGATGAACAATATTAGGTTCTGAGCTATAGGACCAATTATCTTCAATTCAGCAGTTGATGCCCATACATACATGAGTACAATTTTGCCCCCTTGTTTTAGAGAATTAACAGTGGAGTGTGATTTTGCCTTTTTTCAACAAGACTCTGCAACAGCTCATACTGAGAACAATTGAAAGTGTGTTTCAGAATAGAATTATTTAAATAGGTTGTTAATATTGCAGAAGAATTGTATAAGAACAGTGTATAAACTTAATAACAGGACTTCGTGCCGCAGTATTTTTAAAAATAATAACTTGTTCACTATTATTTCATTATATGTATATAAAGTAATAATACATATTGTATGTAAAAATGTACATATTATTAGTAGTAATAATCAATATTATAGTTACAATACACGAGGTATGAATAATATACATAGAATTAATGTTAATAAAAGAACAAGTGAATCTGATCCATATATCAGTGGTGTCAAACTATATAACAAATTGCCACATACTATTAAAGCTAAGCAAGGAGAAAGTTTTAAAAAAGAACTAAGGAAATATCTTATAGGAAAATGTTTATACTGTATAGAGGAATTGTAAATATGCTGTATATAACTCTACTTAGTGGTATTTCATAGAACATGATTATGTTAAGTCTTATTTTGTAATTTTTGTTTTGTTGTATTTGTAGTTTGACGATGCTCGAAACAATTTGTATAATTGTCTATGGGCTAATAATAAACTACATTAGTAGAGATTTGTGACCTAACCCCCTGCAATTTCTGTCTCTGAGGTAACTTAAAACACAAAGTGTATGAGATAAACACCCTGGAAGAATTAAAACAAAATATCTGCCAGGAAATTGCCAGCTTTTCTCAACGTGAACTATGATGAGTGATGGATAGTTACCTAAAGAGGTGCCAAAAATATATGTATACGTCATTAGATGAAGCAATGATACCACCTGGTTACTGAAGTGTCTCACAAAGAGTGGCATCATTCCTTTCAGGATGGTTTCATCAAATGCAAAAATGTATTGATGTTAAAGAGGAATACTTTGAAAAATGATAAAATCATTTCAATTTTTTAAAACTAGTTCTTGTTTGAGTTTTTAAAACTGTTCATTGTTGCCCTCATATCTAAAATCAAATTTTAAGAGTTTGACATCATGTATTTAAATTATTCAAATATCTGCTCTGAAAAATTAAATTCCATAATCAGACCTTAAATATAACAATTATTTAGAGACTAAAGGCTTCACTTACCTTCATATTTGCTGCAATTTCTTGAAATATTATGCAGATGTTTCATGATGCCTCTATCATATCTTCAAGAACTAAGATAAGTGAAGCTTTTAGTCTCTAAATAATTGTTATATTTAAGATCTATGTTGCTTCACTATTAACAGCTTCAGTTTTTCATTGAGTTCATAACCACTTTTGCACCACTCAGTTCAAGGTTCATATCTATGGAATCCTTTATTTTATGAGCTAAATTTTTGAGCATATAGTGATCACAGTTCCTTGCATTACACAACGTTGCATCTCAACCACTTTATAAGTATCTTCTGCTGTTTAACTAAATTTTCCTATCCTAAGATCCAGATTTTTAAAGGGTTTCAGTCACTAATATGTATGCTGTGAACAAACAGACAAACCTAAATCAATAAATATAATAAATGTTCAGAGACCAGAATTTTAACTTTGCTAAGTTGTAAATACATTGCTACTGACAATGTGAGGAATGACTTGTGAAACTGGTCTTGTCATTGGAAATTTTCACAATTTACCAAAGATAAGTGAAGTCTATTGATTTAGAGCTTGCTTCACAGCAACAGGAATGGCTCAGGTGGTAACGCCTGTGGCCCGTATGTGGGAGGTCGTAAGTTCTCTCCCCATGGCCGCACACTCTGACATGGGTATTTCTGTGGTTTCCCCATGTCACTTAGGCAAAAACTGGGTGCATTATTTCATAGTACGGTTTCCTTTCCATCATTTCCCTTCATTCATTGCCCTTATCATCTTTCAGGTGTACTTTCAGGTATGTAGTGTTGGCAGTGCCAGGCAGATGGCATGGATGATTTTACATGGTAACTGCTGTTCTTGGTACTAGGTGGCATTTGGCCAGCCTTGTCCTCCGTCATGGGGTGGGGACACTCAGTGTAACACCAAAGCTGCGGTGTGGTGGCTGCGTGGCAGGGTCTGGCGCCGAGATGAAGAGATCTCAGCACTTGTTAGGGACTTCCATACATCTCTGTGGCCTGTCTAGCTGCAACCCTGAGTGGCACCTTCGGTTCCCTCATTTCATCCCTGCCTCCTGGAGGGTGGTAGCCACAATAGATTTGTGTAGGTCGAAGTGAGCGAGGTGTCCCCTCTATGTCTGTACTCTTTAGCCTTTTATATTGCTTCATGTTAATAGCTTCAGTTTTTTAATTGTAAACAAACTTAACTTTAATCTTACATCCTAAGGGAAAACATACTGAAGTTATTTTCATTTAGATGTAGCATTTAGAGTTTTTACTTCTAATTTCATTTTCTATATTAGAACTTAGTGGAATATATCCTCATGTAGAAAGTGAAGTTAGAGTAAAAAATTTCAAATGTTATATTTTAACAAACTTGATGCTTGTTACTATATAGGTGAACCATTTTTAAACAGCTGGTGAAATTTAAAGCATAGAACTTGGGTGGTGATCAAAGCACAAGACTGAGAAATTTAGAACACTGGTAACATTTAAATCTACATTCATTTTAAAGAATTTAAGTAATTGATGCTTACTTTAAAACCAAAGTGTAATTCTGCCTTAAGTTTCTTAAAGGTGTCACCTGGATCATTCTTTTTTCATTTGCAACATCACTATCAATTTCTTCATCATCTTCACCTAAAAATTAAATTAATGCATTATTCAATGTTAAATCTTGGAGATAACCCACAGTTTGATTCCATCCTTCATTTCACTGTTCTGGATTATAGTTTGATATAAGAATGATTGATAACTGTCTAAAAGGATACCAACCAAATGCTGTTTGGATTATAAAGTAAGTTCACCCAATTGAACTCTGGGACCTTCCTCCATGTTGTATGTGCATGTGTATTGCTATGCTATGAGCTATTTTCTATAAGGTCCATCACAGCTCATCTGCCTGTTGTGTGCCTGTGTTTGTGATCTGAACCATCAATCTTGGTCATCACAATTCATTACCTGAGGAAGGCCAGAGGCAGACTGGTCGAGTGTATTTGGCTTGTATACCATGAGTCCCTTAACCACATTTCAGTGCTAAGAAAGCTTTAAATTAGAAAAAAGTACTGTATATTTCGGCAGATAAGATGATAGTTGAATTATAAAAGATAACTCCCAAATAATCTGTGGTTGTCTTATGGGACAGATACAAACAAATTAGATTGACATTTATATAAATTAAAGTCATTGTAAAATAAAATAAATCACTCACCAATGTATTTGAAATCCTGCAAAATCCTCACATTCGTCATCTAAGGCTAACTGCTCCTCAAGTACATCCTCATCTTTATTGTTAAGAAGTTCTTCATACTGGTCCTGTTCTGTACCTGGCGAGTTGATTTCCACTTCAACATTAGTATCCCATATTAAATCACTGTCAGTGCCATCCATACCATTAGAAATCCCACACTTTCTGAAGGACTTGATCACTGTTTCCACTTTAATTTTTTCCCATGATATGATCATGACGTCACAAAGCACATCAAGTGATGCAGCCTGCATAGCTCCACCTACCATATACAACTTTTTGCAGCTCATCATCCAGTTATTCCATTGTTCATGCATGTGATCATTGAATGGTTTGTTCAAAGAGACATTTGAAGGTTGCAGCACTGAACTTAAAGCATCTGGTAAAACAGCAATGGTAATATTGCTTTGTGCTAAGCGATTTTTAGTGTTCTCAGTTATGTGACTGCAAAACATATCCATACAAACAGTGTTGATTTCATAGAGCACCTGTTTGCATCTGCTACATATTTTCATCCACAATTTTACGCCATTCTTGTCCATGAAAATGTGCAAAAATTTATGATGGGAATTCTATTTTAGGAGTATCACTTTTCCTCTTGAAAATTACAATTGGTTTCAATTTTGTCCATCTCCAATGCATGTTAACACTGCTGTAAATAAATTCTTCATAGTACATAGTTGTACTTCCTAACTTGAATGGATTTTTATGCCTTTTCTTTCCACAGTCTGTTGTTTATTATGTTGAAATTCATAAGTGTTTCATCCAATTTCAACCTGGTTTGGCAAGTGTCCACTTCAAATAATAAGCCGTAATCATATTTCTTGTAATAACATAACAACCCTGCCTCTATACTTGTACCCATTTTGCAATGTTATTTTCTAAATTTGGCCAGCAAATTATTCCTCTCCTCATACAGCATTTTTTCTTTGGCATTTTTTAATATCATCTTCATTCTTTCTCCAGTTTATTACCATCTTCTCTGTTAAGTCGAAAGCCCTTGCTGCAGCATAGCTGTTTGATTCTTTAGCCTGTTTTACAACTTTTAACTTTAAACTTGCTTCATATTTCGTTCTTTTCGTTGGTCCCATGCTTATGTCCACACTTTACAAATTCTACACTCTTTACTGAGTTCGTGATTCAGCACTTGTTTCCATAGGCAGAAATGCAACAATCCCTAAGGAGGCTTTATGTTAGGCATGCAACCATAATTATTTGCAGTGCATTTTGATTGTTCAACAATCTCAAGGCAGTGCTGCTAGATGCAAGTAAATAAAATGTGCTCATTCAAAAAATTACGAATAGGGCATAATTTCATATACACTACACAGTATTATTATCCAGATGATAATCATTGTTCTAGATAAGCTAAATTCACATGACATTAACAGTTTAGGGGTAGTCTTTCAGGGCACATACATGCTATAACTTACAGCTCATTTTAGTTGAAGGTCATCTTATCTGCCGAAATATATGGTTTTAATTGTTTTCTAGTATAGTATGTTGTTTTATACATGATCTTGGGGTTATGAGTGCTCAAATTATGATTGTTTCTTTATCTTATGCTCAACACCTAAAAGTTTGACACTATTTTCTTCTAAGTATAAATTTATAAAATAACTTCCTGTGTATGACTCACACCTTTATATTTTTTATAACTTTCTCTTTCTATAATTTACCATTTCATAGCTTATCTACAAAAAAATCACAGAAAACATTATTTTACTATCCACTCATGTTAGTTATGATAAATACCTATATAGATATTGTTTCAATTCAACAATACCTTGCTAATACACATTTTATAGCATTTAGGACACTGAGACAATAGCGAATAATTAATAAAACAAAGCACTTTATGTTGGCTACAGGCAAATAAAAAACAATAAAAATGAGAGCCTGACATTTCAAAGCAGACTGGACAGTGAGTAAAATTTCAGCAGTGGCTCATATCATGAAAATGGTTTATTTGACATAAACAAGTTTTAATGAAAGTCACATTTATGCTACAGTAAATGCCAATTTCTTTTGATAAGAGATCCTCGCAGGCATTTACAGAAAGTGCAAAATATACAGTTTGATTATCTTCTTTCCTGGAAGTTTGAAAACAGTGTTGTAATAATCAATTTAAACCAAAAAGGTAAGTCAATTAATAACACTACACAACACTTACTTATAATTTACTGGAATATGTTTCGGAGGTACACTTTGCTCCATTATCAATCAGACATCAAATGGTGCTCCCTGGTGTGGATGGTGATGTTTCCTCTGGAGTCTCTTCTGGTGGTGGTTCAAGGAACTTGCTGAAGATATCCTTCTGGCAGATATCGAAATTGAATACTTCCATTTTTCAAAATGAAGATGTGTTCCCACGTGGACAGCTCTTGTTTTCCCATTATGTATTTGAGGAGTTTTGGTTCTGGCTTTATGTTATAGCTTTTGTCCAAAAGTAAGTGGCAACTGCTGATTTTTCCAAGTGCTTGTTTTTACATTTCTAAAGTGTTCCTTGGATCTTATTTCTAAATTTTTTTTTGGTTTTTCCCATATACACTTCATTACAGTTACTGCATTCAATTTAGTATATCCCAGATTTGTTATTGAGTGGTATGGCATCTTTGACGCCTGAGTTCAGCAGGTTTTTTTTATGAAGTAATGGTTCACTGGTGCTAGCTGAATGTTCTGTTCTTTGAAAACTTTTTGAATTTTTTGAATTTTTCTACTCTGAGGGTTGTAGCTTCTTTTAGTAACTTTTGTTTCTGCTCATTTCACTTTTTTGTCTACCAATGATTTGGGAAAGCTGTTTTTTTGTGCTATTTCAATTATTTTGCAATATTTTGCTTTGTATTGTGCTTTGTTCGCCAATCTATGTGTTAAGCTATTGAGGATTGCCTGTTTGTGACTTCTTGGATTGTATCTATGAGTTTGTATGTAATTGTCTGTTGGTTTTCTGTGAATGCCAAAGTTTATTCTATTCTTGTTTTTTATTATTTGTAAATCCAAAAATGGTAGTTTCTCATCATTTTCTAATCTCACAGTAAACTTTATGCTTTTTTCCTGGATGTTAAGGAGTTTTAGAGCATCACCAATGTGTTTTTTTGGGACTATTGCAAATATGCTGTCTACGTGCCACTGCCAGAGTTTGAACATCCACGGGAAACCTTTGGTGATCCTTATTTCTAATGCACTCATGTAAATATCTGCCAAGGAGGGTGAGAGAGGGTTGCCCAGTGCTAAACCTGAAGTTTTATGGAAATATTTTTATACAGTTTGATTCTCATATCAATATTTCAAATATATATTTTAATCCAAATTATTGGAACCATTTCTTGATAAATTCAAGAATAATGACAATTCTTTTTATGCAAAACGTGGTTTGAGCATACAGAGTTTGGCACCTCTGTCACTCATGCATGTATCTTTCATTATTTCAGGTTTAGGAACCTCAAATTCTTCATTTTTGATAAAGCAGTGATATTATCCTCACATTTTCAGCATTTTTGCATGATTCTTATGGTCAAAAAACAACAAAAGAGCAAGTAATACTAACAGTACTGCCCACAACACACTTTTTCAAGCCCACGGTTTTTCATTCAAATAATAAAGGCTCTGAGAAACATTTTACGGCAACCAATTTGTTAAGTTTTTTTTAATACACTCCTGAACAATGTAAAATATACAAAGAAAATTGCAGCTTTTGCTGTAACATCCAAGATGTCATCATGGGTGTTTTTAATATGGCAATAGTTAATTTAGAAACTAGTGGGTCATCATTATGGCAATTTTTAGGTTTCAGTGGGAGGGGGGATTTTATGAAAATCTTCATGTTCTTTGTTGAAGGTTTTATCACTTTTTTGAAGGTTTTTTAATTATGTTGCTCACTTACTCACCTGTTCATTCCTTCATGCATGAATATTTTTCTAAACTCTTTTTTGAAGGGGGAGGGATTCAGGTTACCACAGAGTGTGTTTACCAACTAAAATTTCACTATCAAATTTCTGGATGAAATGCAATTCTTACAACAGTTGCAACAGCGAGAGTAGAAATACCACAGAAAGAAAGGAAAAAGAAGAGAATGAAAGTGTTTAAAACTACATTTAATAAATTATGAAGAAAACATTCAACATGTAATTACGGATGCAAAATACTTACCAATGCACCTTTTCTTTGATACGAGCTTATAATACAATTTATGAAAAACTCTGTACTCAATTAGAACCAGTAAGATGCTAAAGGCAACACCTTCCACAAATAGGAAGGATAAATATTTTGCAATGCCTGGATGTTTCCATTCAAAATAATTATCAAATCTCTCCCAGCACTCTCCACCTGGGCAGTATGCAGGATCTGCAAAAAGTTAGTGTTATTAACTATTATTTTCATTTAATGTAGACATTTTGATACATAGTTATTACTGGGACTTATTTAAGCAAGTCAAGAATGTGTGTCTGTGTGTCTGTGTGTCTGTGTGTCTGTGTGTCTGTGTGTCTGTGTGTCTGTGTGTCTGTGTGTCTGTGTGTCTGTGTGTCTGTGTGTCTGTGTGTCTGTGTGTCTGTGTGTCTGTGTGTCTGTGTGTCTGTGTGTCTGTGTGTCTGTGTGTCTGTGTGTCTGTGTGTCTGTGTGTCTGTGTGTCTGTGTGTCTGTGTGTCTGTGTGTCTGTGTGTCTGTGTGTCTGTGTGTCTGTGTGTCTGTGTGTCTGTGTGTCTGTGTGTCTGTGTGTCTGTGTGTCTGTGTGTCTGTGTGTCTGTGTGTCTGTGTGTCTGTGTGTCTGTGTGTCTGTGTGTCTGTGTGTCTGTGTGTCTGTGTGTCTGTGTGTCTGTGTGTCTGTGTGTCTGTGTGTCTGTGTGTCTGTGTGTCTGTGTGTCTGTGTGTCTGTGTGTCTGTGTGTCTGTGTGTCTGTGTGTCTGTGTGTCTGTGTGTCTGTGTGTCTGTGTGTCTGTGTGTCTGTGTGTCTGTGTGTCTGTGTGTCTGTGTGTCTGTGTGTCTGTGTGTCTGTGTGTCTGTGTGTCTGTGTGTCTGTGTGTCTGTGTGTCTGTGTGTCTGTGTGTCTGTGTGTCTGTGTGTCTGTGTGTCTGTGTGTCTGTGTGTCTGTGTGTCTGTGTGTCTGTGTGTCTGTGTGTCTGTGTGTCTGTGTGTCTGTGTGTCTGTGTGTCTGTGTGTCTGTGTGTCTGTGTGTCTGTGTGTCTGTGTGTCTGTGTGTCTGTGTGTCTGTGTGTCTGTGTGTCTGTGTGTCTGTGTGTCTGTGTGTCTGTGTGTCTGTGTGTCTGTGTGTCTGTGTGTCTGTGTGTCTGTGTGTCTGTGTGTCTGTGTGTCTGTGTGTCTGTGTGTCTGTGTGTCTGTGTGTCTGTGTGTCTGTGTGTCTGTGTGTCTGTGTGTCTGTGTGTCTGTGTGTCTGTGTGTCTGTGTGTCTGTGTGTCTGTGTGTCTGTGTGTCTGTGTGTCTGTGTGTCTGTGTGTCTGTGTGTCTGTGTGTCTGTGTGTCTGTGTGTCTGTGTGTCTGTGTGTCTGTGTGTCTGTGTGTCTGTGTGTCTGTGTGTCTGTGTGTCTGTGTGTCTGTGTGTCTGTGTGTCTGTGTGTCTGTGTGTCTGTGTGTCTGTGTGTCTGTGTGTCTGTGTGTCTGTGTGTCTGTGTGTCTGTGTGTCTGTGTGTCTGTGTGTCTGTGTGTCTGTGTGTCTGTGTGTCTGTGTGTCTGTGTGTCTGTGTGTCTGTGTGTCTGTGTGTCTGTGTGTCTGTGTGTCTGTGTGTCTGTGTGTCTGTGTGTCTGTGTGTCTGTGTGTCTGTGTGTCTGTGTGTCTGTGTGTCTGTGTGTCTGTGTGTCTGTGTGTCTGTGTGTCTGTGTGTCTGTGTGTCTGTGTGTCTGTGTGTCTGTGTGTCTGTGTGTCTGTGTGTCTGTGTGTCTGTGTGTCTGTGTGTCTGTGTGTCTGTGTGTCTGTGTGTCTGTGTGTCTGTGTGTCTGTGTGTCTGTGTGTCTGTGTGTCTGTGTGTCTGTGTGTCTGTGTGTCTGTGTGTCTGTGTGTCTGTGTGTCTGTGTGTCTGTGTGTCTGTGTGTCTGTGTGTCTGTGTGTCTGTGTGTCTGTGTGTCTGTGTGTCTGTGTGTCTGTGTGTCTGTGTGTCTGTGTGTCTGTGTGTCTGTGTGTCTGTGTGTCTGTGTGTCTGTGTGTCTGTGTGTCTGTGTGTCTGTGTGTCTGTGTGTCTGTGTGTCTGTGTGTCTGTGTGTCTGTGTGTCTGTGTGTCTGTGTGTCTGTGTGTCTGTGTGTCTGTGTGTCTGTGTGTCTGTGTGTCTGTGTGTCTGTGTGTCTGTGTGTCTGTGTGTCTGTGTGTCTGTGTGTCTGTGTGTCTGTGTGTCTGTGTGTCTGTGTGTCTGTGTGTCTGTGTGTCTGTGTGTCTGTGTGTCTGTGTGTCTGTGTGTCTGTGTGTCTGTGTGTCTGTGTGTCTGTGTGTCTGTGTGTCTGTGTGTCTGTGTGTCTGTGTGTCTGTGTGTCTGTGTGTCTGTGTGTCTGTGTGTCTGTGTGTCTGTGTGTCTGTGTGTCTGTGTGTCTGTGTGTCTGTGTGTCTGTGTGTCTGTGTGTCTGTGTGTCTGTGTGTCTGTGTGTCTGTGTGTCTGTGTGTCTGTGTGTCTGTGTGTCTGTGTGTCTGTGTGTCTGTGTGTCTGTGTGTCTGTGTGTCTGTGTGTCTGTGTGTCTGTGTGTCTGTGTGTCTGTGTGTCTGTGTGTCTGTGTGTCTGTGTGTCTGTGTGTCTGTGTGTCTGTGTGTCTGTGTGTCTGTGTGTCTGTGTGTCTGTGTGTCTGTGTGTCTGTGTGTCTGTGTGTCTGTGTGTCTGTGTGTCTGTGTGTCTGTGTGTCTGTGTGTCTGTGTGTCTGTGTGTCTGTGTGTCTGTGTGTCTGTGTGTCTGTGTGTCTGTGTGTCTGTGTGTCTGTGTGTCTGTGTGTCTGTGTGTCTGTGTGTCTGTGTGTCTGTGTGTCTGTGTGTCTGTGTGTCTGTGTGTCTGTGTGTCTGTGTGTCTGTGTGTCTGTGTGTCTGTGTGTCTGTGTGTCTGTGTGTCTGTGTGTCTGTGTGTCTGTGTGTCTGTGTGTCTGTGTGTCTGTGTGTCTGTGTGTCTGTGTGTCTGTGTGTCTGTGTGTCTGTGTGTCTGTGTGTCTGTGTGTCTGTGTGTCTGTGTGTCTGTGTGTCTGTGTGTCTGTGTGTCTGTGTGTCTGTGTGTCTGTGTGTCTGTGTGTCTGTGTGTCTGTGTGTCTGTGTGTCTGTGTGTCTGTGTGTCTGTGTGTCTGTGTGTCTGTGTGTCTGTGTGTCTGTGTGTCTGTGTGTCTGTGTGTCTGTGTGTCTGTGTGTCTGTGTGTCTGTGTGTCTGTGTGTCTGTGTGTCTGTGTGTCTGTGTGTCTGTGTGTCTGTGTGTCTGTGTGTCTGTGTGTCTGTGTGTCTGTGTGTCTGTGTGTCTGTGTGTCTGTGTGTCTGTGTGTCTGTGTGTCTGTGTGTCTGTGTGTCTGTGTGTCTGTGTGTCTGTGTGTCTGTGTGTCTGTGTGTCTGTGTGTCTGTGTGTCTGTGTGTCTGTGTGTCTGTGTGTCTGTGTGTCTGTGTGTCTGTGTGTCTGTGTGTCTGTGTGTCTGTGTGTCTGTGTGTCTGTGTGTCTGTGTGTCTGTGTGTCTGTGTGTCTGTGTGTCTGTGTGTCTGTGTGTCTGTGTGTCTGTGTGTCTGTGTGTCTGTGTGTCTGTGTGTCTGTGTGTCTGTGTGTCTGTGTGTCTGTGTGTCTGTGTGTCTGTGTGTCTGTGTGTCTGTGTGTCTGTGTGTCTGTGTGTCTGTGTGTCTGTGTGTCTGTGTGTCTGTGTGTCTGTGTGTCTGTGTGTCTGTGTGTCTGTGTGTCTGTGTGTCTGTGTGTCTGTGTGTCTGTGTGTCTGTGTGTCTGTGTGTCTGTGTGTCTGTGTGTGTGTGTGTGTGTGTGTGTGTGTGTGTGTGTGTGTGTGTGTGTGTGTGTGTGTGTGTGTGTGTGTGTGTGTGTGTGTGTGTGTGTGTGTGTGTGTGTGTGTGTGTGTGTGTGTGTGTGTGTGTGTGTGTGTGTGTGTGTGTGTGTGTGTGTGTGTGTGTGTGTGTGTGTGTGTGTGTGTGTGTGTGTGTGTGTGTGTGTGTGTGTGTGTGTGTGTGTGTGTGTGTGTGTGTGTGTGTGTGTGTGTGTGTGTGTGTGTGTGTGTGTGTGTGTGTGTGTGTGTGTGTGTGTGTGTGTGTGTGTGTGTGTGTGTGTGTGTGTGTGTGTGTGTGTGTGTGTGTGTGTGTGTGTGTGTGTGTGTGTGTGTGTGTGTGTGTGTGTGTGTGTGTGTGTGTGTGTGTGTGTGTGTGTGTGTGTGTGTGTGTGTGTGTGTGTGTGTGTGTGTGTGTGTGTGTGTGTGTGTGTGTGTGTGTGTGTGTGTGTGTGTGTGTGTGTGTGTGTGTGTGTGTGTGTGTGTGTGTGTGTGTGTGTGTGTGTGTGTGTGTGTGTGTGTGTGTGTGTGTGTGTGTGTGTGTGTGTGTGTGTGTGTGTGTGTGTGTGTGTGTGTGTGTGTGTGTGTGTGTGTGTGTGTGTGTGTGTGTGTGTGTGTGTGTGTGTGTGTGTGTGTGTGTGTGTGTGTGTGTGTGTGTGTGTGTGTGTGTGTGTGTGTGTGTGTGTGTGTGTGTGTGTGTGTGTGTGTGTGTGTGTGTGTGTGTGTGTGTGTGTGTGTGTGTGTGTGTGTGTGTGTGTGTGTGTGTGTGTGTGTGTGTGTGTGTGTGTGTGTGTGTGTGTGTGTGTGTGTGTGTGTGTGTGTGTGTGTGTGTGTGTGTGTGTGTGTGTGTGTGTGTGTGTGTGTGTGTGTGTGTGTGTGTGTGTGTGTGTGTGTGTGTGTGTGTGTGTGTGTGTGTGTGTGTGTGTGTATGTGTCCGTCTGTGAATGTGTCTGTGTGTGTATCTGGCTGTGTTTTTTTTTAATAATACTCTTTATTTACAGTATGATCCATTACAAATATAGTAATACTACATGCATTACTATACAAAGTAATTTACCATCTATCTAAGTCTATTGAGTTAATATATGGCATTAATTCCTGGGTGTAGTAATGTATTAGTTACGTTTTATTGAATGTATATTTTCCTTGTTTGATAATCATACTGTTTCTGAAAATCCGTCTTTCTTTTCCTTTTGCACATTCAAATAATAGGGGATCTGAGAGGTAGAACTGGAACTTTAAAATTCAGTGCCACAGCTGGGATTTGAACCACAGACCCTCCGCTTACCAGGCAGGTGCTCTAACCATTAACCTGTCAGGACATTGAATTCTCAAACTTTGCCCACACACGGCTTGTGTGTTTAAAAACACCAACAGTAAGTTTGTTGGCATAAATAAATAATAATTACCATCTTAAGGTTATTTAATCCCAGGACATGAAGTACTTGCAATAGTAAGTCACCATTGGGGTAATAGTCTCTGATGTGAGACTGCCTTTGTGGTTTACCGGGAAAAATACGAACTGGTTTGAGAATTCAATGTCATTCTGGCAGGTTGTCACAGTAGCTTAATGGTTAGAGCACCCACCTGGTAAGCGGAGGGTCTGTGGTTCAAATCCCAGCTGTGGCATTGAATTTTTAAGTTCCAGTTCTACCTCTCTTATACAATTGTTCTTGCCATAAATTTTGTTTGCTTAACTAACTTATTCCATTTATTCAAGGAATGTAAACTATACATTGAAACATAAATTACAAAAGCAAGATCAACATTATTTTTGTCTTTTCCCAAACATCTACTTACCTCTGCAGCATGGATTTGGCACGAACTTGCATAAAAATTCAAGTTCATCTACTTGTGCACATAATTTGTTGTAAAGATAGTTATTATACAAGTTTAGCAAGCTTGTTGACAGTGAATAATGAGGAATAAAGACAAAAATCCAATCCATTGTTTTAGCAGCTTCTAAAGTATCAAGGGCTGGAAGCCTCATAACTGTCACAGTCATGAAAGTAGCAGCACCTGGAAAAGCAACATCATCAGTATTACTTGCAA
Source organism: Tenodera sinensis (assembly GCA_030765045.1). Classification (NCBI taxonomy): domain Eukaryota; kingdom Metazoa; phylum Arthropoda; class Insecta; order Mantodea; family Mantidae; genus Tenodera; species Tenodera sinensis. The sequence continues at coordinate 39,081,842 of CM060968.1, read as the reverse complement.
AAAGACAGTGCGGACAAAACTATCTATTAGCTTATTTATTTATGCCAACAAACTTAATGTTGGTGTTTTTAAACACACAAGCCGTGTGTGGGCAAAGTTTGAGAGGAAAAACTGGAACTTAAAAATTCAATGCCACAACTGGGATTTGAACCACAGACCTTCCGCTTACCGGGCGGCTGCTCTACCATTGAGCTATTGTGACAAACTGCCAGAATGGCATTAAATTATATTAGCTATTATAATTGGATCTATTAAAACACACACAAAGCTTAAGTAATTTTGAGTCAAACTAATACTTCATGCTCCATTTATTACTAGTATTTACCTAGAACACACTTCGTTAGGACCTTTTTAACATCATCAGCTCATGTCAAATGTTGAATTGTGATCTGGCAGATTCCCTGGTGATGAGTAAAGTGTCTCTCTTAGTGACCTTAGGAACTTGAAGTTTGGGTTCTCATAAATATGGTACCAAAATTGACAAGCTTTCCTTCATACTTCATTATAAAGATCTTTTCTCATGTGGATAAAATTGTTTGACCCTGAACATTTTTAATAAATGAACTTCTGGTTCTATAAATGGAAAATGATTATCTGAGCTTGTGGGCCATAGTTTGTGGAAGCAAAAGGCCCCATATCAGTCGTCTCTGAGAATAGCAGAGCACTGTGGCGTTGCCACTGAAGATGTTCAATGCAGCTTCAGACGAAACGTCTGGAATGAGTTTTTCCACTAGATGACGACCCACACAAGCCCCAGCAATCATTTTCTATTTAATAACACTAGCTGTGAAAGCTTAGACAGTTTGAACATTCTAGTTCTATATCGTGGTTCTCCTTCCAAAAATGATATCACTGCAGATTTTTTATTTCTTTGTTTCCAATGTCCCTAAAAGTTCCTCAAGCCTAATGTTTAGATTCCTTTTAGTATTTTCAATGAAGAAGTTGTCAGCCTTTGCAATTTATATGATATACACCTGAATTTCTGTCTGTGGGCTTTTTGTCTGTTTTATGTGATTTCTTAAGATTTTGTACTTTGAATTTGTTCTGTGGCACCAAGGTAATATTGCATTCTTTGAAGATTTTTTAAAAAGGTGTGTAGCTCTAGGGTGGTATGTGAATTTCCTGTATTATATATTCTTCAAAAGGTCTTAAAAAATACATCACCATTATGCAATTATGGGATGGTATGTAAATTTCCTGTATGAGGAAACACTGAAATTTATATATCACACCCGACCTACATATTGTTTTCAAAAAGACTTCAAAGAACGCAACATTAATTTGGCACCATAGGATAAATTCAGGTGTTTACTGCATAAATTCCAAAGACTGTGACAACTTCTACTTTGGATAAACTAAAAGGAACATTTAGGCTTAAAGAACATCAGAACCAAAGAAATAAACAATGCAGTGTCATGCCATTTTTGGATGGAGAACCACGATATGGACCAGCAATTCCTTTGTTAAAAAGTGTTCAGGGTCCAACAGCATTATGCACAAGGGAAAATATCTTCATAAAATAAATATGAAGGAAAACTTGTCAATTTTGACACCACATTTGATACAATCCAACTTGAAGTTCACCAAGTCACCAAGAGAGAGGCCTCAATTGTTACCAGGCAGTTTTTCAAATCAAAATCAAACAGTCAACATAAGCTGATGGCATTAGGAAGAGCCTAACAAAATGAATTATAATAAATACTAGTAATAAACAGAGCATAGAGCTTCAAACTCATAATTATATTAATTTTGTGCTTCACTGCATTGTAGTTCACACATATTAAGAACATATAGAGTTATTCAACTATTCCGATATTATACTTTTGTGATATAGGATTTATCATCATGTCAACAAGTATAATAAACACTTAGAGACTGGGCTTCAATTATTTTTTATGTTAGTGAATATAATGGCAGATCACGATTTCATAGCATCGAAACTGTGATTGAAAAATCACTAAATCATGGCCTGCATTTATATTCACATCTTACATAAAAGAAAACTGAAGCCTAGTCTCTAAATATTTATTATATTTGTTGATTTATACTGTGCCATTGTTAATAGCTTCAGTTTTTTCATTGATTAATAATTATGTTTTTAAGAAAAGTTTGATTTAAGATATTATATGTAATTGGTATTTGATAAAATCTTTATTTTCAGAATCCATATTACTGGAACAACCACAAAAGGACCTTTCATATTTAGTTCAGGTGGAAGTCTCTACAAAAGATTTTGGAGCAATTCTATTATGAGATGAGCAGGGATGCAACCATGTCATCTCTACAGCATCTTAAAGCACAGCTAGAACTGAATCACAAGCATGTATAACAGAACTCAAGATAGCGGTTATGTAATTGACCCTGTTAACACTTAAATTGTTTTCAGCCACAAGATCATCAAACATTCTGATGACATAATCAATGTAAACAGAGAAATCCAGGATATCATTATACATCAATGAAATTTTGAGCTAAGATATCCAAATTAAACATTTTGCAGCCAGAGATAACATCTTTAGTGATACATGCCTATTCACCACTACTTGGATTGTTCCTTTGTCTCAGGCTGATATGGCATCAATCTCACTGTATGTAAAATAGCCCCCTATTGCTTTATTGTTCACCATTTAGCTTATGAATAGTTGTGCCATTATAATATGTTGTATTAGATTGTGACTATAACAAGTCAAATTAATTAAATATTATATACTTATGCATAAATTTATGCAATTAAAAAATTTGACTAGCTTAGGGTACATAGGATAACTCATAACTCATAACTCATAGCTCAATTTATTCATCCTTTAAGTACATGAATTAAAGGACGCGTCAGAAAGTATACATACATCTTTATATTTACATATATATTTACCACTTGATTTTCTTTGCCTTAATTGATTTATATTCTTCTAGACTATAATAGTTGAAGCTGTTTGTTACTCATTGGGTGTTTTAGTAGTATCGGCTCCAGATTGCACTGTGGACATTCTCAGGCTGATAGTAACAGATCTAGATTTCATTAACCATGATATAACTCATTTGGGTTGTGCTGGAGCATATTCAAATATGCCTGTGAGAAGGTCACACGATTCTGTATGTTGTCAACTGTGAGCAGTAACAGCACCCATTTTACTGACAGAATATTATATACCTATTATATACCTTGAGTTGTGTAGGGTCTTGACTATCTAATGAATTTTCACTCATTGTTCTTCCATCACAATATGATGAACTATGTTTGCCATTTCTTCTGATATAACTTCAACTGGCTGACCTGTGCACACAGCATCTCTTGTGCTTGAATGGCCATAGCAAAATTCTGTGAACCATGGCATATGGTAGAACAGAATGTCCATAACACCTTTCCAACTTTTCTTTCATTTCCTTCATCGTCTTATCATGCAAAAAGTAATGCTTTATGAGAAAACACAAAATTCATTATTTTCCTTTTTCCATGAAGCAACACAAAACTAGAGCTTTTACAGGCTCCCCAGAATGTTCTAAGAAAATGTGACAAATTTCTGCAATTAAATACAAAATAGATGTACGACTTCAGTGCCCACAAGAAACCTGTTATTTGTGCATGATTTCTCATCAAAGTCACAGACTTATCAAACCACCCTCGTATTCTGACCATGAACATATAATGTAAATATCCAGTGTATGCTAAATTTGCATTTTGATTATGTTTCTAACTATAACTGATACTAATATTGCAAACTACAATATATTTTTAATCTCTTCCTTTCTTCAGTCAAAAGCAACAAAAAAAAAAAAAAAAAAAAAACCCTCAGGTGATGGACTATCGAAAGAGGAATAAAAAGAACAAAGTTGAAATATCAAAAAGGGACACACAATTGATTTTTGTCAATACAATGTCGGTACATAAATATCTGGTAAGGTAAGATGCATTTTTATTTTCTCTACTACGTATAGTAAAATAGAGGAAGTACTGTGTTCTACCCAAAAATTTGATGTTGAGATTTCGTGTGTGTGTGCGTGTGCGTGTGTGTCAGCCTGTGGACAGCATAACTCAAAAATGAAAAGTCTGTTAAAAACCAAAGTTGGTATTTAAGTTTAATGCATTTCAAAAATGCAACACAGAGATTTTGAAGAAAATTGCTTCATCCCAAACTACCCTTCACAAAGAAAATTAATCGAAAACTTTGATTTTCTTGAAAATGGCTCTAACAATTTTGATTAAAATGCCATATGTTTGAGATATTTTTATGACAAATGAAATGTATATCTTGAATTTTCTGGCTATAGCCCCTGTAGTCGTCTTTACTCTGGATGACTTTTACATAACTAGTTACCCGTAAGAGAAAGACCAAATCTTACTATACAAAAATCCAGATTTAGCTAAAATACACAATTTATATTGAAATAGATTTTTTTGTAGAGTGAACCATTTCAGAGGTATGCTTTGTTATTTGTGTGAGTTTTAGAGAACTTATACTTCTGTCAAATGGAACATTGTTATACCATTTTTTTATATGTTAACCATGCAAAGAGAACAGAAATTGAAAGCTTTAAAATATTTGACTATCACCCAAAGTCTACTGTATTCCCATATATCCCTTGTACCTACAAGGAAATAAGCAATAAGATAATTTCTGCAAATGTTATTTCAACTAACACGAAGAAGATATAGGAATAAGAGTTTGTAACAATAGTTAGTACAAGAGTAGAGAAAGTCATATGAGTGCAACACATCAATTTTTTTAGTGTACTACAATCACACATAAGTATTTGCTATGGAGCGTAAAATGACAACTCCAAAGGGTTATCAATAGGTTCCTCTGCACTGTGCCAGTGTCTACCGCTCAAGATAACTTGGTATCCTGTTTATCTACATTTCCTTTCCTGATTTACATACGTGAATCTATCATATGCTTCATTTTGTGCATTTGTGCCATGGGCTCATGGCAGCCAGTGCTGTCACCATGGGCTCATGGCAGCCAGTGCTGTCACTGGAATTCCCATCTCTAGGAGAATTTTGGTTACAGGAGACTGTAGAGTGACTTCCTGATAACCCTATAGCACATAATACTGTGCCATTGTTTTGTGTTACATACAAACCACTGCAGATCACGGGTCACTTGAAGCAAAAATAGTTGAGCCCATGCAAATGTCATATATAATGAGAACATCATTTAGAAATACAGAAATTTCATACATTTAGAGCAATTACCGAAAGTTGTAAATATTATTTGACTTGTAACATAAATTGCTTCCACAGTATTGTATGTTTAATTTATTCACTGATGTAAATGTTAGGCAAAATGTAATTTGGTGGTGATATATGGCCATTTACACACACCAAACAATTTAAATTACTGGCAACAGAAATGGACTTCTGGTGGCAAGCAGCGAGAATTCTGGGAAGAGATAAAATAAGAAAAAACATCATTAAGAATTTTATGGGAGTAAAATAACAATTTTGGATGAGATTACATTCAAACAATTGAAATGGCATGGATATATAAGAAGAAAGTCTCAAGATAGAATACCAAAAAATGTATTGGAATGGGTAACACCAAAAAATTAGAAGAGACAATGACCACCAATACCTTGGAAGGATAACATCAAACAGGCAATGAAGAGGTTGAATATGGAAGATGAACACTGTAACAACAGAGAAGAATGGAGAAGGGCTGTCGGAAAATTTGTTACACATTAAAAAACTGATTAAATAGTTCAATTAAATAACATTGATATGTCTCCAACAGTTAATGCAGATAGTTAAGCTTGCAAACATGATAATTAAATATTAGGCATTTTTAAAGTGAGGAAAGAGAAGACGTTATCACATGATCAGTACTGATTACATTGTCACATGTGATGGATAGATGATGTGTAATGGGCGTCTTAACCAGAGCATTTGTTTGGCTTATGTGAGGAACAACACTTCTTCACAGAGAATCACGATGTCCAGAGGCATGTTTAGACAATTAAACAATATTTCCATTGCAAGACTGCAAAATTCTACATGTTTATTTACCTACTGCAGCGAAGTTCTTGTAACAGCAAACACAAAAAAGATTCAAATCTTTCAAAACCAAAGTCTGAGATTAATTACAGGTGCTATCAAAACCACACCAATAGCAGCTATGGAAATACTAACCAACCAATGCCCCATTGAATATGAAATAGAAAAAGCGGCTCTTATTCAACACGAAAAGTTGATCAGACTCCCATTCAATACATGGCACAAGAGAAATTTTACACATACACTAAAGACTCAGGAGAGCTTTCTTTCCAAAATTCAAGACATCAAGAAGAATGTATACCTTCCTAATTCAAAGGAAAACTTCATATCTAAAGTCAATCCTACACAAACATTAGACATCACATATTATTTACATCTGACAGAAGAAGTTAAGAAAAGTGATACTCCAACTAGTGTTCTAAAATTATTGGCATTAGAGACAATCCATACTAGATTTCCAGAACACGAATGGCTCCATATTTATACTGATGGATCATTGATATCAAACCAAGATGGAGCAGGTGCTGGAGTCACATGTCACCCCTTTTCCTATTACAAATCTTTAAGTTATGGAACTACTAACTTTGATGGAGAAATTGAAGCAATTCGAATGGCCCTACAAAATCTTTTGTACAGAATTTCACATTTTCAGCAATCAGTTATTCTCTCAGATTCTAGGACAGCAATTATAGCAATTACTTCCAAGTTGTCACCAAAAAACCAAACAATTATAGAATGTTGGAAAATCCTTACCCATCTAACAGCACTTCAAAAACACCTAGTCTTCCAATGGATACCAGCTCACTGTGGACTGAGTGGTAATGAGAAAGCTGATTTTCTTGCAAAAAAGGGTACCGGCAATGTGCAGAAATCTATAGTTAGTCTACCATTTTATGCAGCTAAAAGATTAGTCAACTCTGAATTCAAAAAAATTATTGCAAAATATTACTATGAAAAATCAAAAAATAAAAGATGGGAACTACCAAACATTCAAACAGTAATTCCTGAGTATCCTCGAAGAACAGCAGTTGCAACCTTCAGGTTGATTACAGGACATGATTGTCTGGCAAAACATTTAAACAGAATTGGGATATATTCTTCACCACTCTGTCCTCTATGTGATCTGCAAGAGGAAATGGATCGAGACCACCTTCAAATATGCCCGGCCACTTCTAGCACCCCATCCATCAGTGAAAAATGTTGGAGAGCAAGAGGATTAATGACTTCATTGTCAGAAATCCAGCATTAGCTAACAACAACATGTATAATTTAAATGCTTATGACAGTAAAATATATAAATATTCAATTGTACAAATTATTTCTTTTAAATATGTGTGAAGTAACTAAATATTCATTGTATGATACACTTATCTATGAGTAGGTACTGACTAATGAAATCTTTGACTTCACACAATTCCTGTTCTACATTTTCATTCTCAAGACCACTGAGAATGAGAACCTCATAGCTACAGCAGAAGAAGAAGAAATATGGAGTATAACTAGCATGTAGGAGAAAAGATGGAGGAGGTGCCATAATCTTATAATGGGCTTAACCTTTACCTCCAATCCTAACCTACAAACACATGCATACAACAGTTTCCAAATTTTATACACTTAAATATCCCAGCAACTTAGAATTCCTGAGGAATCCAACACTAAGGGACATAAGGAAAAATTGAAGCTATTAACAGTGAAGCAACAAGATTCTAAAGTAAGAACAAATTAGAAACTAATAACTTCACTTATCTTAGTATTATTTGCTGACCCTGGGTTTCAAGCTGTGTCCAGCTCATTCTCAAAGCCATATAAACAAATTCATTGCCAAGCTACAATCTTTTATTTTTTCCTGAAAAACAATTACTCTTATTCAAAAAAATGATACCTAAAAAAGAAAAAAGTATTTTAAAAGTCAATAATCCTGTTTTACCCAGGTTATATGCACTTCCAAAAATACATAAACCAGGAAATAAAATGAGACCCATTATAAATTATATAAATTCACCTACATATAATTTAGCTAAATGGTTAACTAAAAAATTTAGTACTTTTGAAAAATTTGAAAGTTTAAGTATTAAAAATTCTTTTGAACTAGTAAAAAAGATTAATAACCTAATATTATCTGATAATGATAAACTCATTTCTTTTTATGTAATTGCTTTATTTCCTAGCATTCCTAGAAAAAAGCTTTTGATTTTTTTTTAAAAATGGTTAAATTCTTTAGAATTAGACAACGACTTAATAGATGATTTTGTAAAACTTACAAATCTTTGTTTAGATCAAAATTTCTTTAGTTTTAATGGTAATTTTTTTCAACAAACTTCTGGGTTGGCAATGGGTAGTCCACTTTCACCATTTCTTGCTAATCTTTTCATGAGTTTTTTTGAAACTCAAATTACAAAATCATTCCCTCTAATTTTTAAAATATGGTATAGATATGTGGATGACATTTTTGCTGTTGTCCCTAAAAAACAGATAAATGATGCTTTAAAACTTTTAAATTTACAAGATAAAGCTATACAATTCACTTTGGAAACTGAGAATAATGGATTCCTTTCATTTCTGGACTTAAAAATTAAAAGACATAACAATAAATTGAAATTTGGTATTTACAGAAAATCTACTCACACTGATAATTACATAAAATATAAAAGTTTTAATCCTTTTGCACATAAATTTGCTGTTTATAATAGTTTAATTTATAGGTTAATAAATATACCCCTTAATAAAGATGAATTTGACATAGAATATAAACACATTATTAACACTGCAGTAATTAATGGTTTTAATACAGATTTTATACATAAAAGGTTAGAGGAATTTAAGTACCAAAAAGCTGTCAAAGAAGTTTCAACCCTTAAAAAAATAAAAGATAATTATATTTTTAAAAAGTTTACTTACCATCCATGGGCTAATAAAAAATTTACAAGGATTTTTAAAGAATATGGAATAAATTTGGTCCCTCAAAATAAATTTAATATACAAAATTTGCTTAATTTTTCAAAAAAAGATAAAATACCAAATTATAAAAAATCTGGCATTTATCAATTTAGCTGTTTAGATTGTGATAAAGTTTATATTGGTAAAACTAAAGGTCATCTAGAAACCAGAATGAAAGAACATTTTAGAAATATTAAATATAAACAAACTGATAAATCAGCTGTGGCAGATCATTTTTGGTCATTTAATCATGAAATTAATCCAGAAGTTAAATTATTAAAGCAATTAAGTAATCGTATAGATTTAATGGTTTGGGAAAAAAATTTTATTTTAAAAAACAGGAACCGTGTCGTGAACTTCGAATTACCATCTATAGATTGTATTTATAAATTTTTGTTTTCAGAGATTGGTAAATAAAAATTGAATAAGAGTAATTGTTTTTCAGGAAAAAATAAAAGATTGTAGCTTGGCAACGAATTTGTTTATATGGCTTTGAGAATGAGCTGGACACAGCTTGAAACCCAGGGTCAGCAAATAATACTAAGATAAGTGAAGTTTTTAGTTTCTAATTTGTTCTTACTTTAGAACTAAGAGACATATTCCACAACGTATACATACCATGATTTATAACAACAGCTAAAGCTGGAAGTAGTATTCAATTAATTTAAAATACTATGCTGTGATTTCTTTTCTATTTGTTTGCAAATGGAAGAAAATTCCAAATTCAATAAGAAAATGAAAATTTCCAGAATCATATTTTCTCCTAAATGTGTCTCAAAATCTTGAAATGTGAAATATGCTACTTAGTCCCTCATTCTTCAGCCTAACATACATAAAAAGACTGGAAAAAGCTGCAAATAATTACCTGAGAGGATGTTGAGCATGGCCACTGCTACATATCCTGTGCTTGGAATATTGAACATAAATGAGAGGAGATAATGGTATGGTAAAACTGCCCATGCAAACAAAAGCAGTACCAGAAATACTCGCCCTAGAAAAAAAATATCAGATATCAACTTAGATATATTATATACTAGATATACTTAATATACAAAGAGCATCAGTTATACCAGATACAAATATGGTATAAACAGAGTAAGTCTGGATACAAATATATCAGTATCTCACATAAAATATCACATAACATATTTCAATATCATTAGCAGTCATTTATTACTCTTCAGCTGCAATTTTGAAAATTACTGCATGGTTTAAAGTTGGATTAGATTTGAAAAATTCAAGGCTGTGTCATGCTCCAATTCCTGCTGTGGTGCTTAATTTTTCAAATCTAATTCAGCTTTCTAGTCTGCACAGGAAAGAGCAACATCAGAACATAAATTAAACCTAATATAGCACCAAATAATTATTATAAACTTTGAGCATTGTCCTGAAGTTAATTCATTCAAGTATCACATTAGGTCAGTCATGAAAGCAAGTGCCTTTGAAAGTCTGCCTCTTTAATCAGATACACCATATATTCCCTATCTTTAAAATTATCTCTTATAAGTACTGGGATCTCATTTCTCAGTGCAAGGAATATCTGTAGATATCTATCTGCACTTAACCACGACAAGATGGTCAAAACATCAGTTTTATCTAAGTTGGCACAGCAAAAACTGGATAGCAGGATACTTTTAATGCTGGAAGTGAAAGCTTGAGAGAATATACATATAACCAGTGTACGTTTGTACGAAGCAGTAAATCTTGTACTTTGCCAGAACTCCTGGAATCCACAGTGCAGTCACACCTTATTGTTACCTCGAATCTTAATGGTAACTTTCTTCACACCATTTCATTGAGCTCCTGTATAAGGTCTCTTGGTGAAATATACAATTAAATGTTGGGTAATTTATTCCAGCTTTTCTAACTGACCTACTAATCCTTTGTCTCTTCTTCTCATTAGTGGTGCACCATCAATAACAAAACAGGAACACTTTTCAAATCCACCGTACTGTTGCACTGTCACTATTTTACGTATCTTCTACATTTGTGCTTGCATTTAAGGAACACAAGTCAAGCAGTTAAAAATTCACCAAATATTATACAGATGAAAATCAAAATTCTTGTTCACTAATGCTGGACTTCTGACAATGAAGTCATTAATGCTCTTGCTCTCCAATATTTTTCACTGAAGGATGGGGTGCTAGAGGTGGCCAGGCATATCTGAAGGTGGTCTTGGTCCATTTCCTCTTGCAGATCACATAAAGGACAGAGTGGTGAATATATCCCAATTCTGTTCAAATGTTTTGCCAGACAATCATGTCCCATAATCAACCTGAAGGTTGCAACTGCCATTTTTCGAGGATATTCATGAATTACTGTTTGAGTGTTTGGTATTTCGCAACTTTTATTTTTTGATTTTTCATAGTAATATTTTGCAATAAATTTTTGGATTTAGAGTTGACTAATCCTTTAGCTGCATAAAATGGTAGATAAACTATAGATTTCTGTACATTGCTGGTAGCTTTTTTTGCAAGAAAAACAGCTTTGTCATTACCAGTCAATTCATAGTGAGCTGGTATCCATTGGAAGCCTAGGTGTTTTTGAAGTGCTGTTAGATGGGTAAGGATTTTCCAAAATTTTATAATTGTTTGGTTTTTTGGTGACAACTTGGAAGTAATTGCTATAATTGCTGCCCTGGAATCTGAGAGAATAACTGCTCGATGAAAATGTGAAATTCTATACAAAAGATTTTGTAGGGCTATTCGAATTGCTTCAATTTCTCCATCAAAGTTTGCAGTTCCATAACTTAAAGATTTGTAATAGGAAAAGAGGTGATACATGACTCCAGCCCCTGCTCCATCTCGGTTTGATATCAGTGATCCATCAGTATAAATATGGAGCCATTCATGTTCCGGAAATCTAGTATGGAGTGTCTCTAATGCCAATAATTTTAGAAAACTAGTTGGAGTATCACTTTTCTTAACTTCTTATATCAGGTGTAAGTAATATGTGATGTCTAATGTTTGTGTCGGATTGACTTTATATATGAAGTTTTCCTTTGAATTAGGAAGGTTCTTGATGTCTTGAATTTTGGAATGAAAGCTTTCCTGAGTCTTTAGTGTATGTGTAAAATTTCTCTTGTTCCATGTATTGAATGGGAGTCTGATCAACTTTTCGTGCTGAATAAGAGCTGCTTTTTCTATTTCATATTCAATGGGGTATTGGTCGGTTAGTATTTCCATAGCTGGTTTTGGTATGGTTTTGATAGCACTTGTAATTAGTCTCAGACTTTGGTGTTGAAAGATTTGAATTTTTTTTTTTTTTTTTTTTTTTTTTTTTTTTTTTGTATTTGCTGTTACAAGAACTTCACTGCAGTAAGTGAATAATGGCTTCATATATACATGCTTGGGTACCTTGTGCCCCTGAAATAAAAATGTTGGTTGGTGTAAATTTGGTCAACACTGTCATTTAAACACACAGAAATGTAGAGGCATTTTATTTTCACCTCTCCTAATTTTTTTGTTACTTGTTCAGCCATACTTTGTACTCTTCTTGAAATTGTTTGGTGAGAAAGTGATGCAAATTTTCAAGATGAACTATTTTTACCAAGTATGTTTGCAATGACAATCACACATTTTAAACTATTTCACCATGACTAACAACTTTTTTACTTTTGTGCAAGTCCTAACGATCACCATAGGAAGCAGTTAAAGCAGATGTCTGGGTAGATGAAATATTTGTAAAAATGCTAGCATGTTAATGTTCTTCCACACAGTAGCCATGTGCAGAACAGGATTGGAAAGGTTAGAGTGAGACTGAAAAATTCAATGCCATGACTAGAATTTGAACCATGGAACTATCAGTTATTATCCATCTGCTCTAACCACTAAGCTAGCATGGCGAACATGGTGTGACATAACATTAAATTCTCCAACTCACTCACATTTTTCCCTGTAAACCACACAAGGAGATCTCAATTTATATGAGATAACAGACATTAATGGTGACTTACAACATTAAGCCGAACATAAAACTTTTAAAAGCTATAAAACACACTGCAGGGTTGGGTACCTGGGAAAAAACTCATATCATAAAAACAAACTCTGCATAATGAACTTTGATTTGCCTCCACCAAACCCTTTATGGAAGTTCATCAGCCCACCACTAGATGTCATCCCAACCAGCCACACATTAAACAACATCAACAAGAACCAGTTGGTTAATTCTAATGATAGGAGCAAGTTAAGCTCTTGAAACTGGTCAAGACTAATTCTATGTAAGTGATGTTAAGTGTTTCAATCTGACTCAGTTTTCACTATAATGTGAAGTGCAACTTTGGGTAGAGCATGTGTGTAACAAGATTAGTACTGATACCGAAATTTAGATTTCCGATCGAATGGGCTTTTGAAAAAGACACGTTTTAATTTAATTGCCGGATGTGAGATTTGCGATAAGTGTTAAGTAATAACATAAATAGATAATAGAGCAGAAAGTGTTGTAAGGTGAGCAAGATATGAGTAAATAATAGTCGTTAAAGTTGTAGGATAAACACATTATTGGTTTGAAATTAACGAGTCATGACGTCATACTACATAGTTTAAATACACGTTCGAAAGTCAAGTCTACTAACCTTAAAAGTCGCGCGATATATTTAATAAAATATAAAGTAAACATCGTTTAATCCTAAAAAGGTAATTATATATTTGAAATTCATAAAAGAACATGTTATAATAGAAAGGGACATTTCTAAATTGCGGGAAAAGGAAATAGCATTTTGGATACGAGGCTTTCTTGGATGACGTCATGACATTCAAATTGAAGAACGGTCTTCTTAGCGTGGGTAAGAGAGAAAGCGTCTGGTCACTACTCAACCAGAGACCAGTACGGGAGGTTGTGCTGTGCGGACGTGAGTGAGATTCCTCTACATATACAGTCGGCATAGCTCCCGAAAATATTTAAAAACGCAATAAATAATATATAAAGTTGTTCTTGGGTTGTCCATCACACTTACGCAAACCCGAGATAAAAGTAAGAGATCTCAAGCTGACTAGCCGGAGCGAAACACATCAAAGGGCAACACCACGTCACCCACGACATTTAAGTATCAACGGTGAAACATCAGGAAGGGAAGAACGACACTATTAGCTTCAAATTGGCATCCCAACGTGTGGCGTCGAAAGAATGGACCAAACCCCCAAGACGACCAGGCCAGCATCGAGCCAGCAGACAAGAAGGTGCCCAGCGTGTGAACATCTGTGAAATGTGTAGTGAACAAGTTTAAGTGCGTGAAATATTGGTGAGTAGAAAAACACGTGTAAATAGTTTAGAAATGGAAGAATATAGTCAGAATGTAATTGGTAGCAGAATATGCCAAGAATTAGAAGATCAGAACGTTAGAGAAACACCTAGAGGTAGCTCAGAAATGTTTAGTACTAATTCAGAAAGGCCAGCATTTATGTCAGAAATAGAGAATATGTTTCAATAGATAATGGAAAAGATGAGTACACAGTTAAGTCAAAAGATAGATGAAAATAGTAAAGAATTAAGAACAGTGAAAAAGATGAGTACAGAGTTAAGTCAAAAGATGAGTACAGAGTTAAGTCAAAAGATAGATGAAACTAGTATAGAGTTAGGACAGAAATTAGAGAAGGGACAACAGGAATTGGGAATGCAATTGGAGAATCAGAAGAGAGCTTTAGAAACCTTTAGGGAAGAAGTTAGGGAGGAAATTAATAAAGTTAGTAGTGAAGTAAAAGAAAATAGAGAACAGGTAGAACAGGTTAAGGGAGAATTAGAGACAATAAGGCAAGAAGTAAAGAATTCTGAAAAGAAATTAGGTCAACAAGTGAGTGAAAAATTAGATAAAGAAAGGGAAAAAGTAACATATAGATTAGACAAACAAAGGGAAGAAATTAGAGAAGAGTTACAGGGGTGTAAAGTTAGAATAGAAAGATCTGATGTAGAAAGTGAAAGGCAGGCTAGAAATTTGGAGGATGTTACAGACCAAATAAAAGGGGTAGTAACAGAAATTACTCAGGTAAAAGAGGCCTTAGAAAATTTGAAATTAAATGAAAATGCATGTAATCACAACAATCTTAGTAATGAAGTTGCAAGAAACGAGGCAATACCAGGTGTATCAGCTGACATTTCGATGCAAAATAGAGGTAACAGTAATTCCCATTCTGATCTCAGAAATAGTGCAGGGACAGGTGACAATCCAAATTTACATTGGCTTAACCATGTCTTAAATGAAATGACACCTCCAGTTTTTGAAAATGAAGATTCAGATGATCCTAAAGCCTTTTTAGAAGGGTTACAAGAGTACTTCACGGTGAAACGTATACCAGAGGAGTACAAGATGGTGATAGTAAGAAAATGTCTAAAGGGTAATGCTGCTAATTGGCTAGGCCTTTCTATGGGTAACAATAATGACTACAGGACCTTTAGGAACATCTTTTTAACCAGATATTGGGGAGCTAGTAGGCAGGCTAATATTAGAGTTGAATTAAGCAATGGAAAATTTAATCCTAGATCGGAGGAATCAATGGTCAACTATTTTATGAGAATAGCGAGAAAATCGAAGATGTTGGATCCTCCCTTAGACGAAAAAGATCTAATAAATATAGTTACTCCACATTTTCCGGAAACACTTCAACATTACCTAATCATAGCCCGACCCGATAGCATTGCAGCTATGATCGAATTATTATCAGCCTTAGAAGTCAATAAGCCAAAACACGCATTTGGAAATAAATATGAAGGAAAAGAAACTGTCAATTCTTTCGGGCAAGGGGCACAGTATTATCAGAATAGAAGTGAGATTAGGGAAAGATATAAAGGACCAGTACCAAGGATGGAATCATTCCGGTGGGAAAATCAAGGTAGATATAACCAGGAAGGGCGTCACCAAAATAGAAATGGTAATCAAAGGGGAAGAAATATAAGGGTGAATTATATGAATACAAATAGATTTGATCGAGGTAGACGGGGACGTTATTTTGGACATAGTAGAAATTCAAATGATGGGTATTGGACAAACGGAGATAATGAGTTTAGACCGAGGTCACCAAGACAGGAAGAAAGGTATTCTAATGGACGAAATTCCCCCGAAAATGCGGAAATGGTCGAGGCCATTAACACGGTCAAAAACATGGTAGGAAGTAACCCCGATTTAATGCAGGAAAACAGAAGTAACAATTCGGGAAATAGTACAGGAGCAATACCTAAAAATCAGGGAAACGCCAGACCCGGTCAAACGCGCCTTCAGTGAGAACTGGGTATCCTAGTAATGATTGTGATAAGTACTCGGAAATAAATAGTCCTGGAAGGCAAATGATGATACAAAAGAAAAGAGAATGTAAAAATAGAATCGACGAAAACGAAAAAGTAGGAGATCCACCTAAAATCAAAATTGGAGTAAATGGAAAACAATACAATGCAATTATAGATACGGGATCAAATAGCACAGTATGCTCACAAAATTTTTATGATAATTTACAAAGTAGTGGTTTTAAAGTAATGTCTTTACCAGTTAATGGGATATATTGCTCGCTAGCTGTGGGAAAACGAAAAGAGAGAGTAAAATTTCAAGCAATGATAAATATTGAAATAAATGGGAGAATACTAGGAATTTTATTTCTGATTGTAGGAAGACTTGTGACAGATATTATAATAGGTTGTGATTGTCTTTATGCCTGGGAAGCTGTGGTGAATTTTAAAAACATGATTCTAGAAATGAAAGTTGAAGATGAGACCATTATAGTGCCTTTTGTGGAAGATAGTAGTTCAGAAACTATTGTAAGAGAAAAAGAGGAAGAAGAAATCCAAGGGGATACATTCTTTGTAGAATATGTTAAAGTAGGAGCTATGGAATTAACTGAAGTAAATGTCAAAGAGTACAGAGTCGATAATAAAGAAAATGTAGAATGGGATAAAAATGATTTCATAGACAATTTGAGGGTTTCTGATGCAACTAGGTACTATGATAGGGAGAGTAGTGAAGACTTAGAAGAATTGTTGAGGGAAAAAGTAACTCAGGCTGATCAACTAAATGAACAACAGAGGGATAAACTGTTTGAAATATTAATCCGAAATAAAGAAGTATTCTCTGAGAAACCTGGTAAATGTAATATTTATATTCATTCGTTTGAGATGATACCCATCAAACCTTTTACACATAAAGCGAGAGCTATCCCTAGTACAATAAGAGAAGAGGTAGATGCAGTTATAAAGTCAATGTTAGAAGATGAGGTTATTGAGATTTCGAATTCAGAATTTGTGAATCCCCTAGGTATTGTAAATAAGGCCAATGGAAGATTAGGGTGACATTAGATGCGAGAAAACTAAATTATTGTTCCTCATACTTTCCATCAGGGAATCCAACAGAACGTGTCCTCCGAGATATAGGAATTTATTTACGTGTACTTACACATCATAATCACAAGGATTGGGTGAAATATTGTCCATTGATAGAAAAGATTATCAATCACACCATTAATGTAACTACTGGGTTTGCACCAATAAAATTAATGTTAGGAATTGAACCAGAACCAATATTGATCGGGGTACCAAAAACACTGAAAATTAATGACATTCAGTTAAGTGAAGAAGAAAGAGCGAAAATTGCTTTTGAACGAATCAAGAAAAAGGCAGAGAAGCGAAAATTAAAGAAAAAGAGTAGAAAACATAAATGGGAACCTAAGATAGGCGATTGGGTACTAGTTAAAGACCATAAGTTATCAAGTGCATTGCGAGGTAGGAACAAAAGGATGGAATTGTTATATAAAGGTCCTGCAGAAATTATATCAAAATTTGGTTATCATACCTATGAATTAAAAGATGTTAAAAATGAAAAATGTCTGGGAAGATGGCATAAACAACTCCTTCGACCATACAAGAAACCGTGTGGTGCCTTGGAACCTTGATTTAATGTAAAAAAAAAAAAAAAAAAAAAAATTGGAAGTGTCATTTGTCTATTGGCGCCCAATCAGCTTTGAGATAAAATTTAAATGTTAGCTTACTTGAAAACCATACATTGGTCAGGTACTTACATATTCATGAAAAATGCAGAATGTGAATTGCTATATACTACAAAGAGCTTAAAAATATATTGTATAGAGCTCACAATAACAGCTTCAGAAAGATTGTTAAAATGTTCATCTCCGCATAGAGAGAAAACAGAATATTTAATTTGTAAACATTTGTTAAAATATTTAGATGTATAGATAGTTATCACAGCAAGACAAAGAAAGAACTTGTCTGAAGAGTGTAATGGATTTATATAAATATATGTACATTTTAGTGCTTAAAGGATATAGTACAGATATGTGTTACAATAACAAAAGTGAAAAATCACAGTGCAAGTGATAGTGAGAGCGAAGTGAGCAAACATGAACTAAAAGAAGGAAGTATAAAGAAAGACTCTTGAAATTTAACCTTTATATAAAAGCTTCACAGAAGAAACCATAACATATTGTAATTCGTATTTAAGGATTAATGTTTAGTCAAGTGTACAATTGTTTGTCATGTTAAAAAGATTAATGAGAAAATGTGTTAATAACCAATTTCAAAACAGTGTAATTGAAAATTGTATATAATGGGAGTGTTGCCGATTATTCAAAATACAGGAGTAATTTAATTTTTCTTTCGGGCAAGACATTTACATTATTTTATTATGAAATAATAAAATAATATAAATGGGGGCATTTGATACCGAAATTTAGATTTCCGATCGAATGGGCTTTTGAAAAAGACACGTTTTAATTTAATTGCCGGATGTGAGATTTGCGATAAGTGTTAAGTAATAACATAAATAGATAATAGAGCAGAAAGTGTTGTAAGGTGAGCAAGATATGAGTAAATAATAGTCGTTAAAGTTGTAGGATAAACACATTATTGGTTTGAAATTAACGAGTCATGACGTCATACTACATAGTTTAAATACACGTTCGAAAGTCAAGTCTACTAACCTTAAAAGTCGCGCGATATATTTAATAAAATATAAAGTAAACATCGTTTAATCCTAAAAAGGTAATTATATATTCGAAATTCATAAAAGAACATGTTATAATAGAAAGGGACATTTCTAAATTGCGGGAAAAGGAAATAGCATTTTGGATACGAGGCTTTCTTGGATGACGTCATGACATTCAAATTGAAGAACGGTCTTCTTAGCGTGGGTAAGAGAGAAAGCGTCTGGTCACTACTCAACCAGAGACCAGTACGGGAGGTTGTGCTGTGCGGACGTGAGTGAGATTCCTCTACATATACAGTCGGCATAGCTCCCGAAAATATTTAAAAACGCAATAAATAATATATAAAGTTGTTCTTGGGTTGTCCATCACACTTACGCAAACCCGAGATAAAAGTAAGAGATCTCAAGCTGACTAGCCGGAGCGAAACACATCAAAGGGCAACACCACGTCACCCACGACATTTAAGTATCAACGGTGAAACATCAGGAAGGGAAGAACGACACTGTAGCTTCAGTACCTAAAGCTACTTATCTACTACAATATATTTTGTATCTTTTAGTAACCTAGTTTACTGAAAAAGATGTATTATGATGTAATCTAATAACAATTATTAGATACAGATGTTGGCTGTACTGTATGATGCTACTGTTATCACTTATCACTAGTTTTCTCCCCCACCATTCTTTTCCTCACACAGGTACACTAACTTGAGAACAAATCCAATTAAGCAATAAACCTAAATGTTAGTTATTATTTATTTATACCAACAAGTTTACTGCTGGTGTTTTCAAACACACAAGTCATTTGTAGGAATGTTTAAGAGGTGGAATCAGGACTAAAAATTCAATGCCATAGCCGGGATTTGAACCACTATGGCATTGAATTTTTCAGTCCTGATTCCACTTCTTAAACCTAAATGTGCTTTACCATGCAGCAAGCAGATGGCCTTAATTTAGATTTATTACATAAATATGTCCTACCCATTTCCTCTGCAGTTTTATAGCCATCTTGTTGAAATGCAATTAAAACAATAATGGCTCCTAGGATTGGGAACAGGAACATAAAGAAGTCCCACAAATAAGTACAACCCCAGAATATCAGCACATTCGCTCCAGATACAAACTGCTGATGCTTTGACTTGCAAGTACGCTCTCTTACTGGAAAAATCACATAAAACGCAGCAACAAATGACATGCTAAATGCCATCTGGAAAGCTACTTGGAATCCTACACCAACAACGCCTCCCTCTGTGGAAAGCTGCAACAGTGAGAAAATAGAAAAAAAAAGTTAGTAGGCATTCTCTACATCTAAAGCAGAATTCTTAGAACTTAGTGAATTTATGTATTATCAGTTCTATTTTCTCTTTTTCTAAGTAGTTTAGAATCCTTTAACTGAGTAGATCTTATCAAACAATGAACGAATAGGAGAAATGGTGACCAAATGAGCCCAGGATCAGTAGAACTTAAAGCTACCCAACATTTGTCTTTTCAGGATAAGAGTAAAGCTCAGAAAGAAACCTCACAGTTGGATCCAACACACTCTTTTGATTTCTATGTTTGTTATTCGGGAAAAGTGATTTATGGGGGTACATGGAGAGTGAAAGATCTAGGACATATTAATGCGTTAATAAAGAAACATAGAAAGACTGAGGAAGGGATGGAGAGATGATATTGATTGATGGGGATGGAACAGATCCATGGATTCAAATCTTGAACGATGATAAAGAAACATAGCAAAAATCAAAAACATAAACAACACACTTGATTTTAGACATTAAGGGTTTCAATCCCAATGTTAAAAATAAATTTTGAAAGTTGACACCATGGTCAAATAGTAATGCCACAGACAATTTTTCTGTCTGCTCCAATCTGGTGTGGTGCTCATGTTCTTTTAATCTCTTGGCCACGCTGGCATAATAGTACTTATGTATTCCTTACTGCAACTGCAGGGAACTTTGTATATACCTGCAGATGTGTGTGGGTGACACTTGTGAAAATATAAAACTGATGAAAATGAAGTGTTTAAAAGAGAAGAGCACATTGATTAATTGAAAAATATGTTGATATTTCTAAACACAATTTGCTCCAACTTGTAATTATGTTAATCACAAGACTAGTTTTGGAGAGAAGTCTCCGTGATTAACATAATTATGAGTAAGTTGGAGCAGAATGTGTTTAAAAATATAGACATGTTTTTCAATTTATCAATTTATTTATGGAAAAATGTGTTCATTTTGAAATTTCCTTATGGCTTACAGGGACAACTACCCATAAGTTGGAGAATTTAATGTGATGCTGGCATGTTACTATGGCAGCTCACTGAGCTTTCTGAGTTCCTTTTAACACTAGAACCCCGGCGCTTGCTAGCTACCATTAACTACGGTAGCAGTCATTTTTGACCGTTCGGTTTTTCTTTGCCCTTTCCATGCACATTTCACAACTTATTTCTTACCAGTTTGATATTGTTATTATTAGGTAACTAGGCCCAATATATCATCACTGTATATGTATAAATTATTGGATAATTGCCTTTCTAGGACATACATTCGAGTTTTCTATGCTAAATGTTTTCCCTAATAATCTTGTAATGGAGAGTTAGGAGGAAAAAAATATTTAATTTAGTAGTATATAAAAAAAGCCTGTATGATGAACATATATCCTTTATTTATCTCTATTTTTTCAACAGTATGTTTATTCAAATATAAAAATAGTTAAAATTCTCAGAAAGGCGGAATATAGCGTAATAGTGCAACTAGGAATATTTAGGATTATGAACGTGATAACACAAATTTGTGTGTAATAGAACAGTAATATTGCAACACATATCTTTATATTAGTAAACCTATTATAGTATGACAACTATGTTAGCACTTCACACAGAAAGTTCCTTCCATTGTTATGAAATTCACTTATGCGTTGCATTTTACACACGTAAGAACTTTTCCAACGTCTGCTGTGCATTTTCCACATATGGTTTCTTGCAAATATGATAGGAATTGCTTGCTTTGTTCTGTGTGCAGTTATAACCTATTTGACACTGTCGTCGGCGATTAGGGGTTGGATGTTCTTCAGTTGGATTAGTCTGTATACAACGTTGTCTAGTTCCTCAGTAGGTTTCTCTTAGCTCATCAGCGAGTTGAAGGATGAATCTGCGGCTTGAAAGTTCCTAGCCAGTTATTTCTTGAAGCACTATCCAAGCGTTGATGTAGCTAGGTCCAATATGTTGTAAAAACACATGCATTGGGCATCTGCGGATACCAGCACGAACAGAATATAATCGTGCCATCTCATCAATCACATCCACTCCTGAACTGTTTCAGGAAGCTTCTTGGAGACTCCAGATATTGCACATGAGTTGTGAAGTGTGCTCATTATAATTACATTCTTCTGTGACTTTCCTTGGTAGCTGGTTAGCAAAATACGATCGTTTTTCTTCACGAGAATGGGATCATAAAGAGGAGCTCTGGAATTTCTAAGATGATCAGGAACTTCTCGTTTCGATCTATTCACAGTTCCTACGATGCTAGTGCCCGACTCCTTCAGTGTTTCAGCTAGTGATAGTGAAGTAAAGTAGTTGTCGGTGGTGACGTTTCGTCCCTTTTTTAGAGAAGGATTTTTTAGAGACATCACAGCATATTCTGGAACAGATTCGTTCTGAGGCCGCTGATTATCCTTCCCCAGGTATGGGATATCGTTACAGAGATACTTTCAGTTCACATCTCCAGGCATCCAGTAGTTTATACCAAATTTATCAGCTTATTGGCCATGTATTGAATAAATGGACACTGACATTGTGTAGGATAAAGTTGTTCATCTACTGTAAGCAATGTACCTAGTATGTAGCAAGTCTTACAGTTTTCAATAAATTTGTTCCAAATAGTTGAAACTAGTGCAAACCCATCCGTTTTTAGCCTTTCAGAACGGGATGACCTGACATCAAATCGTAAAAATCTCATCAGCTCCACGAGTCTGTCTCTTGCCATGGTATCCGAAAATATAGGTGGTCCCCACTTTTTGGACCATAGTTCAGCTAATTCAAGGTTTCCGCACCCTAGTGCACCCAGCAAGTAAATTACGCTGATGAAAGCGTCTAACTCATCCAAGGAAACAGTAAATTTCTCTTCATTTTTCTTCTCTCTTGTTCAATCTCGGTAGATATTTTGATATTTCGAAGAATCGACTCATCAATGAACAACTTCCAAGTAGATGCATGGTTGCTGTCCCTTACATATCTCTTAGCATAAGCAGTAGAGCCTTTTTCTTTCACAACATTATGTTGCTCTGTTCTACCAGGATTGTGACCTGGATCTATGATCTACCATGGGAATACACTTTCATGTTATGCAATATCTAAAGAAAGCAGAATAAAACTTACCATTCAAATAATCTTCACTGAACGACTCATCTTCCGATTGTTCTGATTCAGCTGGAGGTTGATACTCATCTTCACCACTACCACCTTTTGATACATCGTCTGGTATATCATGAAATATAGCCAGGATTTCATCTTGTTTCAAACCACGAGACATCTTGCATGCAAGATTCACAACGTACACTACTATAATGAACAGTTGGTATGAATATGGACAAAGTAGATTAGTGACAATAATAATTCCAACGACAGTGCAAGCGAAAGTCTAACAAAATAATTGTAACGGTCAGAAATGACCGTCTCCGGGGTTCAAGGTCAAACATAAAAAAATGCCCACATAAATAATAACATGCCGAAAATTATTATGCTATATAAAACTAGAGGTTATATCATCAAAAGTCATGAAAGGCCAAGCTTCGTTTTTAAAAACCGGCAGAACTACACTTATTTAAATATCAAGAACGGTCAAAATGACCGCTACCGGGGTTCTAGTGTTAAAGATAGCAAAGTTATTTGATGAAGCTTATGGTTATGAACTTGCATGATACTGGCAGATTTGCTCTGTCCAAATCTGGACTTGGTACGTAGGCACTTGAGTGCTAAAACTCCTAATAGTAAACTTAAATTATCTATAAAAGATGTTTTTGACTTACCCTTGACTCTGGTGTGTAGGGAAGAGGATAGTTCACAACCTGAAGCGTATAATTGGTATACTTCCCTAAAATTGTATTATGTGCAAGATTAAGAGCTAGAGGAGCACTATGATATGGAAGATTGTTGTACCAGCTGGTTATAGTATTATTCTTAAATGTCGCTCCCACTATATAATTATCTCTTGCCTCTCCCAAATCTTTAATTGACTGAAAAACAAGAAAATAAAATATCACATGAATAACACTTTTAAATATAGTCATGGAAGGTCAGCATGGTGATAAAATGCTTCATATTGCAAGTATAGGGCAGAAAGTATGAGCAGCTGTACTTTTGGAAGTTGTAAAGCCTATGCCTATTTCTGTATATTAAAGCATAAGCATTCCAAGCTTTATTTAAATAATTCATTTGGTGTAAGGGGCTGAGAGCATGAATAAGGTTACTTACTGAAAGTTATGAGTGGTATCCAAAATATATGGTACTAGTGCTGTCATCTGGACAAAACTTACTTTGAAACTAACGACTGTCATCACCCTTGAAGTAGTCCCCTTCCACATGTGTACACCGGTCCCAGCGATTATGACATTTTCCAAATGCCTCCTGGATACCATGTGCTTTCAAGGTGTTTAGTACAGACAGCGTTTCTTCTTGAATCCTCTCAAATGTGCTGAACCAACATACTCATAACCTGATTTTCAGTTTGGTGAATAGAGCAAAGTTGCAGGGTGCCAAATCAGGTGAGTATGATGTAGGAGATAATCACCATGTTAGTTTTCATTAAAAAGCTCCTTCAACATACTGCACCTTCTGATCAGCAATCAGGATCCTTGGCACAAACTTTACGGTGACGATGCATGCCCAATTCATCAGTTAAAATTTGTTGGCATGTCCCATAGCAAATTCCCACTTCATGAGCAAGGTCTTCAATGGTTCGATGTCGATCCTCATGAATGAGGTGCTGAACTTTGGCAACAATGTCAGGCATTGTACAGCTGATAAGCCCTCAGTAGCTGTATGGCAGGCCTTGAGTCAAGCATACCATTCAAACACACATGTATGGCACATGCTTTGACCCCAAACACTTGTTTAATCATCACAAGGGTCTCCATAGCATTTTTCACAAGATTTTCACAGAATTTGATGATCACTCTCTGTTCTAATCTTATGAAAAGTACTATAGAATCTCAACACATCTACCCAGCTGCATGAAACTTCAAACACTCACTCGTCAGATATGATAGTGTTGCCACCTAACAGTATAAAACTCAACTGGAACTACTACTGAGAGGGCAACACCAGTACCGAATATTTTGGATAGCACCTTGTACAAGGTATCCTATAATTTCCATTCAATTCACTTCCTCTAGGAGTAAGTGCTGTAAATATTACATTATTCAAAGATAGGATACTTAAATGGCTAAGACTTAGTAAAAGAAAACAAGAGTAAATAATATATAGCTTTTAGTTGCCTATAAGGTAGATAAGTATGATCTGTTCTTTCTACTGAATTCAACCGATTGGAAACAGAATTGCCAAAGATGAAAGTCGCCAATCTGAAGCCATCCCAGAATATTCCTCAAGAAGAGGATCTCCTAGGGGATGTCTTTGGACTTTTTTTCCCCTTTGATGTCTTGGAAGCAACCCTATTATCATCTTTGAGGAAGTTGGATCTATTATATTTCGTCTTAAACTTTATCAGTGAAGCATCATTTGCTATGGGTCTGCCCATCTTATTTCTCAAGGTCAATTCTTTTGTTGGAGGCCTTGCTGAGTTCTTCTGTGCAACTAATGTTTATAGAGGTTGATACAGACTTAGATGATAATGTCAAATGCTTTGGGTGTGATCTAGCTACAAGAATCTTGTCAGAATATGTGGTCTCATTTGATTCGCTAGCTTGTGTTGCGATTTCCCTACGTGGTACTGGCTTATCTACAATCAAGCTATAGGTACTAGACTTCAGGATAGAAGGCTGGCACAAATGCAAGAGTTTCTGGGCTTCTGAGAAGGACACCTCCTTATCACGGATCTCTTGGATGGCTCTTTCCTCCATAAAATGGGGGCATTCTCGGGAACTTGCTGGATGTTCTCCACTATAGATAACATAACTGGGAGGTGAAGTACATGCATTGTAGAGTGTGACACCTCCACAGTTGACACAGGTATCTCTGCCATTGCCAAAGTCACTTGTGTGACCAAAGTGCTGACATTTACAATATCTCAACAGGTTTAGGATGTAAGGCCTAACTTCAATGGCCTAATGCCATGCCTTAACCCTTTGCAGGAGATCTACCCAATTAAGGTAAGTAACGGGGTATGAGTGGGCAGACATTTGCATCTTTCTTTTCTCTGAACCTGATATACAGATGTCACACCTTGATTTTTAAGATCCTCCTGAATCTTCTTACTGGACATAACGTGTAATGGGCGAGTATTTACAACATCACAAGAGAAGTTGACAGTCCTATGCATCTCCACAGGTACTAGAAAGCTGGCTAACAAATTGGCTTTTAGCATTGTAGCTGCCCGGGATGCTTGCTGAGTTAGCTTCAACCAAGAGTATGCTATGTAAAATCTAGTGCAAGTTTTCACTGGGCCAGCTATTTTGTCTAGACTCTTCTGTATGATGAATGGAGTCACCCATATAAATTTCTTTCCTTCCTCTGTTCTATTTATTACCAAATGGCGAGGACCACTGGACTCTGTTACTTCTGTTACACCAACTTACTAGTTTTGTTTGGATTTTTGGTATTACCATGATGATAGTATCCTCCACCACTGCAAACATCTCCAAAGGCACGCTCATTTCCTGGGTGCCACCCCGGCTTAGGTGAGAGACCTGGCCTTGACATTGCTCACCCTAGGACCTCACCTCCCAGTGTATAGACAGAGGGACACAAACACCTAAGAGAGAGCAGCAATTATTGCTGTGATGCCATAGACATGTCCGAACATGCGCTATGGGAATGTCTGCTGCAGACAAGTGGGAGGGCAACGGCCCTCTCATATCTACAGGACAGAACTATCTACTCGGTAGTACGATGGTGAAGACTGTGGACGTGGTTGGATAAGCTAGCAAACTCCGTTTCCACAAGAAAGGCAGTCAAATTTAGAAGAAATCCATGACCACCAAGAACACAACACTGGATTTGACGATCACCTGATTGGATCTACTGGACATGACATTCATAGTCATAAGCTTAGTTAGAACAAAGGTTAAATATTAGTTTAGGCTAATATACTGTGTATTCTGTTTTAAATTGTATGAATTTTGGTTTTGTTTAATAAAGATGAAATTAACTGGGGCATAACATGTAGCTATATAAAATGGGACAACATATATTGACGTATATGCAAAACGTAATTAGGTTATGCATTCTTGATATGTCTAAATTGGTAAGATGAATTGGGGATGGCAGTAAAATGTAATTAGATCACATATTTAAAACTGTATGTAGCACTGAAATTGTGGAATAAAGATGAAATTAACTAGGGGATAACATTTAATTAGGTTATGTATAGACATACCTGTTCTAATTAAATTTCATGAAATTAGGGATTATAGTGAAATATCATATTGTATATGCATATTCCTGCTAAATTGTATAGAGCATTCTAACTAATAATATTAAGAAAGCTGTTGTTTTGGAATTAAGGATTATATTATAATTATGCTTTAGCATATTCATTCCTTCCTGTTATATAAATTATAGCAGCATTGTAATTGAGGAATCAATAAAGATGCGCAAATAGTTCAGAATATAAAAAAGACAATGAACTAAAAAGATACAGGAGCCCTCTAGCCTGCGGCTGCACAGGCTAGGGGCTTTTTTTTTTAGTACATCACCTCATGCAATGGCACTTCCCCAGGACTGACCTTGAAGAGTGGCAGAGGTGCTGATGGTGGAGGTGATGGCAGCGGCAGAGGTGCTGATGGTGGAGGTGATGATGGTGGCAGAGGTGCTGATGGGCGAGGTAATGACAGTGGTAGAGGTGCTGATGGGGGAGGTAATGACAGTGGCAGAGGTGGTGATGGTGGAGGTAATGGCAGTGGCAGATGTGCTGATGGGGGAGGTAATGACAGTGGCAGAGGTGGTGATGGTGGAGGTAATGGCAGTGGCAGATGTGCTGATGGTGGAGGTAATGACAGTGGCAGAGGTGCTGATGGTGGAGATAATGACAGTGGCAGAGGTGGTGATGGGGGAGGTGATGACATTGGCAGAGGTGGTGATGGGGGAGGTGATGACAGTGGTAGAGGTGGTGATGGTGGAGGTAATGGCAGTGGCAGAGGTGCTGATGGTGGAGGTGATGATGGTGGCAGAGGTGCTGATGGTGGAGGTGATGGCAGTGACAGAGGTGCTGATGGTAGAGGTGATGGCAGTGGCAGAGGTACTGCGGGTAGGGGTGATGACAGCGGCAGAGGTGCTGATGAGGGAGGTAATGACAGTGGCACAGGTGGTGATGGTGGAGGTAATGGCAGTGGCAGAGCTGCTGATGGTAGGGGTGATGGCAGTGGCAGAGGTGCTGATGGTGGAGGTGATGACAGCTGCAGAGGTGCTGATGGGGGAGTTAATGGCAGTGGCAGGGTTACTGATGGGGGAGGTGATGGCAGCAGCAGCTATGCTGATGGTGGAGGTAATCACATTGGCAGAGGTGCTGATGGTGGAGGCGATGATGGTGGCAGAGGCACTCATGGTAGGGGTGATGACAGTGGCAGAGGTGCTGATGGTGGAGGTGATGGCAGTGGCAGAGGTGCTGATGGTGGAGGTGATGGTAGTGGCAGAGGTGCTGATGGCGGAGGTGATGACAGTGGCAGAGGTGATGATGGTGGAGGTGATGACTTTGGCAGAGATGCTGATGGTGGAGGTGATGACGGTGGCAGAAGTGATGACGGTGGCAGAGGTGCTGATGGTGGCAGAGGTGCTGATGGTGGAGGTATTGCAGTGGCAGAGGTGCTGATGGTAGGGGTGATGGCAGTGGCAGAGCTGCTGATGGTGCAGGTGATGACGGTGGCAGAGATGCTGATGGTGGAGGTGATGACGGTGGCAGAGATGCTGATGGGGGAGGTAAGGACCGTGGCAGAGGTGGTGATGGTGGAGGTGATGACAGTGGCAGAGATGCTGATGGTGGAGGTGATGGCAGTGGGAGAGGTGCTGATGGTGGAGGTGATGACGGTGGCAGAGGTGGTGATGGTGGAGGTAATGGCAGTGGCAGAGGTGCTGATGGTAGGGGTGATGGCAGTGGCAGAGGTGCTGATGGTGGAGATGCTGGCAGTGGCAGAGGTGCTGATGGTAGGGGTGATTGACAGTGGCAGAGGTGCTGATGGTAGGGGTGATTGACAGTGGCAGAGGTGCTGACGGTAGGGGTGATGACAGTGGCAGAGGTGCTGATGGTGGAGGTGATGGCAGTGGCAAAGGTGCTGATGGCGGAAGTGATGACGGTGGCAGAGGTGATGATGGTGGAGGTGATGATGGTGGCACAGGTGCTGATGGTAGGGGTGATGACAGTGGCAGGGGTGCTGATAGTGGTGGTGATGGCAGTGGCAGAGGGGCTTATGGTGGAGGTGATGACAGTGGCAGAGGTGCTGATAGTAGGGGTGATGACAGTGACAGAGGTGCTAATGGTGGAGGTGATGACAGTGGCAGAGGTGCTGATGGTAGGGGTGATGGCAGTAGCAGAGGTGCTGATGGTGGAGGTGATGATGAGGGCAGAGATGCTGATGGTGGAGGTGATGACGGTGGCAGAGGTGCTGATTGTAGGGGTGATGGCAGTGGCAGAGGTGCTGATGGTAGGGGTGATGGCAGTGGCAGAGGTGCTGATGGTAGGGGTGATGACAGTGGCAGAGCTGCTGATGGTGCAGGTGATGACGGTGGCAGAGATGCTGATGGTGGAGGTGATGACGGTGGCAGAGATGCTGATGGGGGAGGTAAGGACCGTGGCAGAGGTGGTGATGGTGGAGGTGATGACAGTGGCAGAAGTGCTGATGGTGGAGGTGATGACAGTGGCAGAGGTGGTGATGGTGGAGGTAATGGCAGTGGCAGAGGTGCTGATGGTAGGGGTGATGGCAATGGCAGAGGTGCTGATGGTGGAGGTGATGACGGTGGCAGAGATGCTGATGGTGGAGGTGATGGCAGTGGCAGAGGTGCTGATGGTGGAGGTGATGACGGTGGCAGAGATGGTGATGGTGGAGGTGATGGCAGTGGCAGAGGTGCTGATGGCGGAGGTGATGACAGTGACAGAGGTGCTGATGGTAGGGGTGATGGCAATGGCAGAGGTGCTGATGGTGGAGGTGATGACGGTGGCAGAGATGCTGATGGTGGAGGTGATGGCAGTGGCAGAGGTGCTGATGGTGGAGGTGATGACGGTGGCAGAGATGGTGATGGTGGAGGTGATGGCAGTGGCAGAGGTGCTGATGGTAGAGGTGATGACGGTGGCAGAGATGCTGATGGTGGAGGTGATGGCAGTGGCAGAGGTGCTGATGGTGGAAGTGATGACGGTGGCAGAGATGCTGATGGTGGAGGTGATGACAGTGACAGAGGTGCTGATGGTAGGGGTGTTGGCAGTGGCAGAGGTGCTGATGGTGGAGGTGATGACGGTGGCAGAGATGCTGATGGTGGAGGTGATGACAGTGGCAGAGGTGTTGATGGTAGGGGTGATGGCAGTGGCAGTGGTGCTGATGGTGCAGGTGATGACGGTGGCAGAGGTGCTGATGGTGGAAGTGATGACAGTGGCAGAGGTGCTGATGGTAGGGGTGATGGCAGTGGCAGAGGTGCTGACGATGGAGGTGATGACGGTGACAGAGATACTGATGGTGGAGGTGATGACAGTGGCAGAGGTACTGATGGTGGAGGTGATGGCAGTGGCAGAGGTGCTGATGGTAGGGGTGATGGCAGTGGCAGAGGTGCTGATGGTGGAGGTGATGTCGGAGGCAGAGATGCTGATGGTGGAGGTGATGACGGTGGCAGAGATGCTGATGGTAGGGGTGATGGCAGTGGCAGAGGTGCTGATGGTGGAGGTGATGACAGTGGCAGAGGTCCTGATGGTAGGGGTGATGACTGTGGCAGAGGTGCTGATGGTGGAGGTGACGACAGTGGCAGAGATGCTGATGGTAGGGGTGATGGCAGTGGCAGAGGTGCTGATGGTGGAGGTGATGACAGTGGCAGAGATGCTGATGGTGTAGGTGATGACGGTGGCAGAGATGCTGATGGTAGGGGTGATGGCAGTGGCAGAGGTGCTGATGGTGGAGGTGATGACAGTGGCAGAGGTGCTGATGTTGGAGGTGATGACAGTGGCAGAGGTGCTGATGGTGGAGGTGATGACAGTGGCAGAGGTGCTGATGGTAGGGGTGATGACTGTGGCAGAGGTGCTGATGGTGGAGGTGATGACAGTGGCAGGGATGCTGATGGTAGGGGTGATGGCAGTGGCAGAGGTGCTGATGGTGGAGGTGATGACGGTGGCAGAGATGCTGATGGTAGAGGTGATGACGGTGGCAGAGATGCTGATGGTAGGGGTGATGGCAGTGGCAGAGGTGCTGATGGTGGAGGTGATGACAGTGGCAGAGGTGCTGATGGTGGAGGTGATGACAGTGGCAGAGGTGCTGATGGTGGAGGTGATGACAGTGGCAGAGGTGCTGATGGTAGGGGTGATGACTGTGGCAGAGGTGCTGATGGTGGAGGTGATGACAGTGGCAGAGATGCTGATGGTAGGGGTGATGGCAGTGGCAGAGATGGTGATGGTGGAGGTGATGGCAGTGGCAGAGGTGCTGATGGTAGAGGTGATGACAGTGGCAGAGATGCTGATGGTGGAGGTGATGGCAGTGGCAGAGGTGCTGATGGTCGAGGTGATGACGGTGGCAGAGATGCTGATGGTGGAGGTGATGGCAGTGGCAGAGGTGCTGATGGCGGAGGTGATGACAGTGACAGAGGTGCTGATGGTAGGTGTGATGGCAGTGGCAGAGGTGCTGATGGTGGAGGTGATGACGGTGGCAGAGATGGTGATGGTGGAGGTGATGGCAGTGGCAGAGGTGCTGATGGTAGAGGTGATGACGGTGGCAGAGATGCTGATGGTGGGGGTGATGGCAGTGGCAGAGGTGGTGATGGTGGAGGTGATGACGGTGGCAGAGATGCTGATGGTGGAGGTGATGGCAGTGGCAGAGGTGCTGATGGCGGAGGTGATGACTGTGGCGGAGGTGCTGATGGTAGGGGTGATGACGGTGGCAGAGATGCTGATGGTGGAGGTGATGACAGTGGCAGAGGTGCTGATGGTAGGGGTGATGGCAGTGGCAGAGGTGCTGATGGTGCAGGTGATGACGGTGGCAGAGGTGCTGATGGTGGAGGTGATGACAGTGGCAGAGGTGCTGATGGTAGGGGTGATGGCAGTGGCAGAGGTGCTGATGGAGGTGATGACAGTGGTAGAGGTGCTGATGGTAGGGGTGATGGTGGCAGAAGTGCTGATGGTGGAGGTGATGGCAGTGGCAGAGGTGCTGATGGTGGAGGTGATGACAGTGGTAGAGGTGCTGATGGTAGGGGTGATGACGGTGACAGAGGAGCTGATGGTGGAGGTGATGACAGTGGTAGAGGTGCTGATGGTGGAGGTGATGACAGTGGTAGAGGTGCTGATGGTAGGGGTGATGACGGTGGCAGAGATGCTGATGGTAGGGGTGATGATGGTGGCAGAAGTAGGATGATGATTATAGTGGTTGAGGTGGTGATGATTGTGGTGGTAATAAAGGTACTCTGTTGTTTAATGTTGCTATTAATTTTTAGGATTTATCAGCACACCAATGTGCCATGAATTTTGTCCCATAAGAGCTCTTTGACATGCCAATAAACCTAATGACACGGGACTATTGCTTTTAAGTATACTTAAAGACCATCAGTCTGGGCTTGGTTTGAACCACAACCTCAAGTTCAGTGCCAATGCCTAACTTAATGAGCTACCCAGAACTATAACTCTGGTGGAGGCGACAATATTCGTGGAAGTGGATTATAGCATACTTTTCTCAAACTTGATTTTGATCCATTTTAAGTAATAGTACCTTCCATTAGCATTACCAGAAATGTTAGTTATGTGTGTTTTCAAACATACCTTGTAAATATAAATTGCTCTGAATAAAACATAACTTGCACCCAAATCAGCCCAAGGCTAAGGATGGCAGTTTAAACTCTAGAAGTAAGTGAAATATGTTGCATATGTTATTCCCACAAAAAACAAATCTATCGTGCAGCAATTATCAAACTGTTAAAGGCCATGGAAAACAAAAACCCATGGTAAATTTGCAAAACAGAAAACAGCTCATCACATCTTCCATTAATAAAGCATAATCTAGCACTTTGTGTTTCAGCTTTGTTAGTCAAGTATCTGCGCCTGACGTACGTCAGGGTCACTTGCTTTGATGGAAGGTGCCATTAAGGATAAGACAGGAGAAAACAATATAGGATGGGGGCTTAAGCCCTATGGGCAACTGTGGCCCTAAAAGTTTATGCCTTACAATAATAATTCTAAGTAGTACACTAATTTTAATGCTTTACCTTTTTGATCATGTATGATGACATGTCACCTTGTATTTCCTCTCCAGAGGTTTCAGCTATATAAATATTTGCAAGGTCTCTCATTTTCATATCACTCACTTCCACTGGAGTGTGAGTGAGGCTATAAGTCTGCAAAATTATTACAGAGGCATTAGTATTATTTACTTCTTTTTTGCTATTCTTTTTAATTATTGAGTCTATGGATTCTAATTTTCTTATCTCTCTGTTACATATGATGGCATTCTTTCAAAGCTTCTGTAATATTCTAAAAAGACTGTATTCAGTTTCACATTTCCAATATTAGAAACCTAAAACATTCTTGTAGATTTCATATGACGAACCTTGTAAACTATTACAATTGGTGAATATCAGAAATGTGCAACATAGATGACCACATAATCAATGGACAGGATCACTCAAAATATTACTAATTATGGATGCATGGTGGCCACAAGCTTTTGCACTCTCAAAGTTTTGCTAAATTGCACGCAAAATGTTGATGGAATGTATGCATTAAGTGTAATAGTTCTCAAGTTATAGCTGTAAAAATTTAACTAATGAAAATGTGTGATATTGTGTTACAGCTTAGTCCTCACCAGTCAGTCACAGATAAGAATCCAGGTGGGCTGGCTTGGCTACCTGCATGTTATAAGCAGCATGCTGGCAGTGTGTAGCATTAAACTGTGATTTGGTATCACACCTTTTGGTTGGTTAAACTTTTTAGTTATAATTTGTGGACTGTTACATTTACACCGTATCTGCACTAAACCTTTTGCCTTCAGTTTGTCCATGGAATGGGATACTCTTAAGCTAGTGCACGAATTCATGGATGTCCTGTATAAATTAGGTTATGAGTGATTCAGTTATAATGACTTCATTGCACTAAGTTTTCGCATCGTTGCTTATAATGAATGAGCTCATTTACTTAAAATAGACAGCTTGAATACTGTACTACTTACCTCAAGTTCAATTGGAAGAGGTGGAAGATCTTTAGCTCTTCCTTTAGACAGTGCTGCTAGGATACCTATTGTGAGTAACAATGCAGGGACACCTATTTGGAAAAGACTTGTATACCAAGTGCGAATTTCATAGATCATTTTCTTCCTTAACATGGCTAGTAATTGAGCAAGAATGAGCATTATACCCGTAAGTCTTGTAAGATGAGAACTGTCCGCTGTAACAAATAGTATTTTCAATTAGAACAATATTAAAACAGAGGAAGATTAGTTACTCTTATTTTCGAAGTATGAAAGGTAGTGAACAAATATATATTTTTGGTGAGAGCAATAAAGGCTGCTAACACTTTTATATTTTAAAGCAAGAATGTGTCCCTGCTGTTCTAATATTATTGCACCGGGTTGTTTCAGATAACTTTTGGTGTACTTGATCCCTAGAGTTGGACAAGAACAGTGATGTTGAGGAACAGTAACTGCTGCTATGTGGCAGTGGGTGTTATAAAATGATTACTCCATAAATAATTTGCAACATGTCACAGTAGACTGAATGCAGTAGGAAAATGAAAGACAATCTGAAATTAACTTATTATGTAAAACTGTATTGATGCAGTTAATGCCAGGAGAACAAAAAACTTACAAAATGGCTGCAAGGTGTTTTGCGTGTCTGCATCCCTGGTACTCGTTTCCGTCTGCCGCTATCATAGAAAGGTGCAAATGAAACCATACACTTTTAAAACTATTTTTAAGGGTCTTACACACCACTTTATGAAAGGAGATGCTGAAATTGGCCACCATCATTGTCCATACATTTTTGGCACCTCTTTAGGAAATTAACCATCACTCACCATAGTTCACATTCAGAAATGCTGGCAATTTCCTGGCATATATTTTGTTTTAATTCTTTCAGGATGTGTGGGTACACTTTATGTTTTAAGTTAGCCCAGAGATAGAAATCGCTTATTGGAGCTCTGAGAAACCTTTCTTCCACTAATGGTGCACCATACACCAATTTTTTTGTCATGAAGGGATACTTCATGGACAATATTAGGTTCTGAGCTATAGGACCAATTTTCTTATAGTCAACAGTTGATATCCATACATACATAAATACAATTTTGTCCCCTTGTTTTAGAGAACAGACAGGGAGTGTGATTTTGCCTTTGAACAACAAGACTCTGCAGCAGCTGATACAGCCAATCTTTCGATGAGAACAACTAAAAGTGTGTTTCAGGACAGAATTACGAGGGCCGTCTCAAAAGTAACTTGCACTATTTTTTTAAATCCGTGTGGTAGGCAGAAAAAGTCTGCAAGTCCCAGGACATATAGCTATGGGTGTAGTAGCAGCACTGTAAAATTCCTAGGCCCCTAAGTTTATTGCTTGGACATTAAAATGGCAGTAACAATGGAGACTCCACTCGTTCCTACCGCTGATTGCGAAGTTCGCGCTGTAATCCGTTCTCTGACGGGAAAAAATAAATGTGCGACTGAAATTCATTGCGAGTTGTGCAGTGTTTATGGAAAAGACGTTTTGTCAAGACAAATGGTTTCTCGTTGGCCCCAATCGTTTATTGAAGGGAGAACAACATTACACAATGAGCAATGAAGCGGCCGACCCTCCACTTCCCTCGATCCGGATATTGTTGACGAGGTTCGAGCAGTCGTGAACACCGATCAGCGCCTTACACTTGATGCAGGTTTGTTTCAACTTCCTCCGTATATTGAAATAAGCCGTGCATCGCTTCACAGGATTATTTCTAAGGATCTGTGTCTATGGAAAGTGTGTGCAAGTTGTGGAAACGAATGGATGAGGCAACTCCAAAAAAAGGCAAAAGTTGTTGCATTGGCTGTCAAGGTCATCACAACGATATTCTGGGATTCAAAGGGAGTACTGTTAATCGATTACCTGCTCCATGGGACTACGATGACAGCTGCTCGCTATTGTGAGGTGCTGAGAAAACTCAAAAGAGCCATACAAAACAAAAGGAAGGGAAAGTTGAGCAAAACAGTTTTTCTGGTCCACAATAACACTCTCCCGCACGCTGCCCGTGAAACTCAAGCCATTTTGAACAGTTTCGATGGGATGTTTCTG
Organism: Tenodera sinensis; assembly: GCA_030765045.1. Taxonomy (NCBI): domain Eukaryota; kingdom Metazoa; phylum Arthropoda; class Insecta; order Mantodea; family Mantidae; genus Tenodera; species Tenodera sinensis. The sequence continues at coordinate 39,045,401 of CM060968.1, read as the reverse complement.
GTCATCCATCTAGTGCACCTGACCTTGCACCGAGTGATTACCATCTTTTTGCGGAGCTGCAGCAACATCTTGGGGGAAGGCGCTTCGTAAATGACGAGGAACTGAAACAAGAAGTGGAAAGATGGCTATCCAGTTTGGCAGGAGAGTGGTTTGACATTGGGTTAAAAAACTGCTACCACGGTATCAAAAATGTATTTAGGTTCAAGGAAATTATGTGGAAAGATAGGTACTGAATGTAGCTTTCAAAATATACCCTTTTTAAAATATTTAAACGTTTTGTTATTTTTTAAAAAAATAGTGCAAGTTACTTTTGAGATGCCCCTCGTATTAGTAGAGATTTGTGGAGTCCTTGGTCCCTTGACCTAACCCCCTGCTATTTCTATCTCTGGGATAACTTAAAACACAAAGTGTACACAAAATGGAGTAAGTAATATGCACTGTTTGGGATCACCTCTCAGTTTCTTATCATCTTACATGATCTTGCAAGGGTTGAGGCATAACCACATGGCCGTTTGTAAGCCTTTTGTTCTCCCATTATCGTGTGCATGGTGTAACCAGACTAAAAGTAAATTGAACAGAACAGAATTGAATATTATTGCATTTTGATTGATTGACTGACTAAAAATACTATGACAGTGTAGATGCTCTTTTAAGAATCTATTGACTACAATAAAATCATCATTATCAACTCTCAGAAACCCTTTTATATGCACCCCTGTATACATATTCATATCTACATACATTCTGATATTTCTGGGTCAACTCTTTGGTGGTCACCCACAGAATTCCGTATTGGAACTGCAACTTGATCATGTCTGTGATTTATCTCTCGGACTTCTGCTTCTTTGCCAGCTCTGTGAGGGGGAAACAAGATCATAAATGTAAACAGACCTTCACAGGAAGTTTTACTGTTTCATTAATAACAAGGATCAAGTGTGAAGTAAGTATAAATGCTTTAAAACTTATGTAGAAAAGCAAACTGGACTTAATATTAAATGCCTTATTTCTGATAAAGTGTGAGAGTACGTAAACAAGAGTCTTTCTATGTAACTGAGTGTGGTGTTGAACATAGTCTAACTACAAATGGTTTTTCTGAAAGAACCAATAGACCATTAGTAGAAATTACCAGATGCATGATACCAGAAGGAGGGTGTGATAAAAGGTTGTGGGCAGAGGCTATGTTCACTGCCACATACATTAAGGAGAGTTTTTGATAGAGTCAGTCCAGAGAAGGTATGGACAAAAGTGAAAGTTGGTTTAAAAAAGCTTAAAAGTTTTTGGCTGTACTGTCTGTGTATATGAGCCTTCTCCATATAGACAGAAATTAGAAGTAAGGGTAAACTTTAGGCTATGTGCTATGTTGAGAATACACCTCAATACAAGCTTGATGACATAGAGAAACCAAAGGAAATCATAAGGGAAAGAGATGTTATGTCTTTTGAAAAGATATGTGTTGTAAACATCAATCTCCTCAGAATTCTGTAGAGTTTATTAAGAAAAGCTATTATGAAAAAATGCTAATAATGCTATACTAGCCATTTCATTGAAAATATGAGTCTGCCTTATTATGAACTCAATGTTCTGTTCGATAATGGCATTGACAAAGCATTTGAGAGTACAGATAATCCTGTAAATCTGTTGCTAATAATTCAGACACTGTCAGTGTTGTTGATAACAATGTGAGTGAAAGTTGATTTTAAAGGAAATCCTGAACTATGCTCAATTCTTGCAGAGTGTACACAAACATAACTGGGAATGATTCAGATAGCTATCTAAAGTTATCTAAAGTTGATTTATTGAGTACTAAAGAGAATGCATCTTAGGCTACCCCTGAGCTGGTTAGGAGAGTCCATCAATGTCTTTATATACTACGTAAAGTGTGTGATCCTTAACTTTAACTTCCCCCATTTGTTTCTAAGTATTGTTTCCTCCACTGATGATTATTCATTTTCTTTAGTTGTCTATCTTGTATCATTTTTTCACTATTTACCAAAATGTGTCTTTCCTGTCTATTATTTATGTCTTACTTCAACTTCTTATCATTATTATTGGTTCCTCTTAACCCCACTTTTTCAAGATTTCTCCTTATACTTCTCCCCTTTTCTTGCTTCCTCTTCCCATTTTACAGTTATTGAACTTTAAAGTTAGAGTTAAGCCCATGACACTACAGTCCATATTGGACCAGGGCCTGCCAACCCGACTGCCTGCCTGACGCCCACATATGCAAGGTTGAGGTGGGCAATCATCCAACCGATACGGGGAGGAGATGTGTCAGCATCTCGACACCCCCAGCCGGGAAGTTGGCTTTCATGACCAGGGTCACTTACCTATCGCAAGCTGCTCAATTTCTTCACGATTCTGAGTGGACACCAGTCCCTATACCTGGGACTTAAAATCCACATCCCCAGGGGTGGGATCAAACCCAGGCTGCATTCCGTGGCAGGGAACCAAGGCATGACACCCTAGCCCACTACGCCATGGCGCAGGACTTATTGAACTTTACTTCCCAATTTGTCAATCCTTCTTTAATTATTTATTATTCCGTCTCACTTGCTCATGTCCTCTCCTCTGCCTCTCGTGACCCCTTTCTATCCTCCCTTTTCTTCCAGTGATTTATCTAGCCATTTTTAAAGCTTATATCTCTTCCTTTTCAACTCCCATGATAGTTCTCATTTATTTTCTAATCGCTTGTTGCACTTGCCTTATTACAATTACATCTTGCCCTTCTTCTTGGCTGTTTCTTGTGCTTCCTCCAAGCTATTGAAACTAAACAATTTCTACTGAAACATTTCCCCTAATTTCTTTGTTCTACTGGCTCACATTTATAAGATTTCCACCTCTCCTCCTCTGCTAATACTATTTATCTGAGTTGATCTCTCTTCCCTTTTGCCCACACTTTGTCAATTATCCACTGACTCTGCTCTCTGATCATTCCAGTGAAGTTCTCCATATATTGCACTGCCATTATTTGATGTCATCAGCTCTTTCTGCTCCCTTATAACTTGATTGTTGCTCTGTATGATTCAGTTAGGAGATCATATGCAGGTTAATGTATTTGAGTTTTGTGGTACTGTTTCTTGGAAAAGCAAGAAACAGCAAACTATAGCCTTGTGTACCATGGAAGATGAGTACATTGCCTTTAGTGAAAGCTGTGAAGAAGCTTTATTTCTCAGAAAATTGTTTGTAGAACTAAAAGGTTAAGACAAATGCATTCAAATTTTTGTTGATAGTAAAAGTGCAGTTCATACTGCCAATAACTCTGGATATCATGACAGAGCTAAGTATTGTTGTTGTTGTTAGCTAATGCTGGATTTCTGACAATGAAGTCATAATCCTCTTGCTCTCCAATATTTTTCACTGATGGATGGGGCACTAGAAACAGAGCTAAGTATATAGACATATAAACACCATTTTGTGAAGCCAATAATTAAGGATAAATTAGCAGAAGTGAAACATATCAGGTATGAAAACAGATGGACTCACCAAACCACTTGGTAGACTTAAACATCTAATGTTTCTGTCAGATTTAAATATGTGTCAGTATCAACTATGACGTTCATTGCCATGGTTGCTTAGCACTCAACTTAAGATAAAGAGAAAGTGTTGGAATTGATGTAATTCAAAATTGCCACTAATTATGCATAAGTTGCATAATTTGGATAGAATTTTATTGTCTCTTGTTTGTGTAGCTGCTGTTACTATGGTGGCATGTGTGTTCACCAAGCTCTTCTGTGTCAGCCTGGGTGGTTCAGCTGGTTACACACCAGCCTACTGATCCCCAGGTTTTGGATTCAACCTGGCTCAGACTAATGACTTCTAAGTGTGCTTAAAAGTGACAGCCCAGTGTCAATAGATTTATTTGCATGTAAAAGAACTGCAGGATGAAATTTTGGCTAACCAGAGTGTTGATATGATACTGGTAATTGACAGCATCATTAACAAACAAAATATTTACTCCATAATGGTTGTTTGACCATGTTTATGTTGTGTTCTGTGTTACTCATTATAAACAAATAATATACATACACTAGTACAGTGCACTTATTTGGTACTGGTATATTATCAGTTTAAACCCAACAAATATGGCTATCTCAAATGTTCCATATTCTCTTTCAACATGCATGGCTGGCCTGTAGATTTCTTGATGCTAACATTTCCAGTTTGTTTTAACCCCTTAACATAAAAGTAAGTACACTCATATTTTTAATTTTGACAAAATAATAAAATCCAGAGTATATTCAGTTTAACATTTCCAACTGACACATATTTTAAAAGGTCAAAGTCCCTCGATTATCTTCTTTCTTGGAAGTGTTGACAACAGCATTGTTATAATCAATTAAATTCAAAGGTAAGCCAATTAATAACACTAAATAATACCAGAATATTCTAAAGTAAATGTTATTTAGTGTTATAAATCTACTTATCTTTGAATTTAGACCCTTGATTCTTTCTTGCTGTGGTTTGATATTTTGAAAGTATATTTCTGCGAACAGGTGTCTCTGAATTAGCCAGTTCATCAACATTTTTCCGCATGTTTTATTCATACTAGAGGTCTCTGTTACAATCTGTTCTTCCAGTTAGTGTTGCTTTCTAACACTATGAAAATGGAGAGTGAAGAAGAGTTAAATATTGAATTTAGGGCATCTGAAAGTTCTGAAGTTAGCTATGAGCAGATTTCAGGAGAAGAAAGTGATGAGTCACTTTCATCTGAGAATGATGTTGTGAGTGCCAGAGTGTGATGCAAAGCCTATCCTTCTAGGCCTTCAGAGTATTTCACACAGCCACAAACATATAAAGAATGGTTCTAACATTTATTATTTATTATTTTAGTGCTTCAATGTCCAAGGTTTGGTTTGTAAATGTAATTTTAGCAAGGAAAAAAGGGTTAAATATATCACCACTATACTTTTGATTTTAACCTAGGGAATATTCAGAGATTAAAATCTCCATTAAGCTCATAAAAATTAGTTTCATTGTTACTATTGTTATGTAATATTATGGAATATTTCATTTCGACAATAAAAAGTACGTGACAAAAGAGCCATCACATTATAAAATAATAGGTGCTTATATTAAGAGGTTAAATGATTAAACCAATGAGCAATGGATTTGTCTGTAGGTAGATCTAGTGCATAGGTATGCTGGAAATATTGTTATACAAAGATAACCAACTTAAACTCAGCTTACCACAGCACACTCTGCACTTTCTGCTGTACACTCGCCATGACTGCCATGAAGTGACTGGCCAGCTCGCTAGTGGAACGATACAGCATGGCACAAAGGTGCCTGTGCATGTACCCAGTGACTTCAAGTTCAATGCAGTAGCAAATATCAAACTCCTACAGTTGTTATACAATTTCATGTTGATTTTGTACTAATCACTTGCTTATAGCTACCTTAATTGACAACTGAAATTCTGGACTTCTTAAATTACCTATACATTTTCATTTCTTTTGGCCACTGAATCAGATGACATCAAAAATATGTCATCAATAACAGCTTTGTTATTCTGGTTAATAGGGATTTGTAGCAAGTAGGAATGTGCTTATAGCTCTGATTTAATGTTTTCAGTTGTGTGTATCCTGAAGATTTATATACACTATCTCAAAATGCCTATATTTATGGAAGAAAACTACTTCATGCTTATCCACATACTAAAGATGTTTCACTTGTACATATTAATTAAAATTCAGTACACCTTCTGTATTTTAATTAGTTAATTATTCAATAGCATCCCCAGTAAATGTCAAATTTGGGCTCATATTGTTCTCCCAAAAATTAATGGTTTTACCGTGGTTTAAATGTGATACACATTTGAAATCATGTTTAATTATGGCAAAATTGTTATAGGAGGATCTCATTTATCATTGATATTCAAAGGGTTTGTTAGTAGTTACGCTTTAATCTACACAATTTTAAAAAAAATGTTAATAATAGATAATATACATAAGGAGCACTCGAAAGAGCATTAAGAGTTTAGTCACTATAGTCTTTTATGGATTTTGTTCTTTTTCCGCACGTTATTATATGATACCGTCCACACTTTTGGTCGCACAATGAACATATGCAGTCAGTGTCCGGTTGGTGGAATCTTTGCATTCTGCATATCTTGTGATGGAAGCCGTGGATAGCGAGTCTGGTTACCACATGTCTTTGATCTTGGCATGTCTCTGTCCACTTCCGGTCCGTCATTGCGCTTGTGCCATAGAAGTCTGGGTCGATGTCGTTTCGCTTCCTATGTCGTGACTCTAGGTGTGCTTGATAAGGGCCAGTAGATGGCAGCATTAATTCCAGCCTGAGGTCCTCTATGAAGAACCTTTCTCTGGTCAACGCATACACCATCCTTGAAGGTGAATACTTCCCGACTCCTAGGAGCCTCTTCAGAAATCTTGCCTTCACGTTCTCAAGTCTTGCGAGGTCACTGCTCGTCAGCTTCTCCCATGTTAATTATATTCCATAGGAGGCTATCAGTGTTATGACTGCATGGAATAGTGACATTGCTGTGGTCAAAAAAATGTTAAGCAAAATTTAAAGCAGTGAAGCAAAGTGTGTTATAAGAGATCAATATTAAAGCACTTACTTTAAAAAGACTTCTTCCATTGTGCTAAGTGATACACCATAGCTCTCAATATGAAGCCTATCCTTGTTTTGCTCTAGATCACTTAGCATGTGTTCAAAAACATTCGCTCTTTCCTCGTCCAATACATATGACAGTTCTGAACCAATATTTTGATTTTCTGTTATATCTGGAATATATTGCCTAAACAGATTGGTTACATCATCCACATTGCATTCAGGTTTCTTGACAATTACGAGGTAATATCCAGCACCTACAAGAAGAATTTATTAAATTACATTTAACTGAATTATGCTAAAACTTCTAAATAAAAAATGTGAGTGATGTATTCACATGGCCTTCTCTATTAATGACAAGTTCAATAAAAGTATTATATTTTGCACTATTTATAAAAGTGATTATCCCAACTATATTAGGATATATTTTTACCTAGTAATTGTTTAAATTAAGTAAGAAGGTTTCAACATGCAGAAACAGCATTAAAATCTACTCACAGTAAGAAGTTCTTATGAAGGAATGAAAAAGAAAAGGTGGGAAGAAGGCAAGAAAGACAAACTTTCTGCATATTCGTAAATATTTCAAGTATTAATGCAGCAAAAAGCTATTGGAACCAAACTATGTATTTTAATGAGCTCTGCATTTTTGCTGTGGGGGGTGAAGTAGACTGCCCCCTGTGGTGCCTCCTGGACTGGTATAACTTTACATTTAAGTAGAGATGGTTCTTGCTAAGAAGAAATCCGGAGTAATAGTCCTACATTTGGACCTCCGGGATAGGATCAATACCAGAAATCTCTCAACCTTTTAGTATGCTGAAAATGCTTCAATGGAATGCAGAACTCACACAAGCACGAAAAAGTGAATTAACTAAATCCATTCATGATAATGATATAGACGTATTTATAATTCAAGAGGCTAACCTAAACCATGATCAACTAGTATTCTTTAACATCCCTAACTATTCACTTGAAGTTTTAGACAAAGGAAGACAAACTGCCAGTGGAATTCTCACCGGCACACTGAAGAACATTGTATCCAAATTTAATGTTATGAAAGAAATGTATGCTGATGATAAGCTAAAACTCATTAAAATTGATATGTGCAAGAATGAACAACATTTTAAAGTATATAGGTGCTATAACCTGCTAAATGACATACCTGATCTGCACCAAATACTCGCAGCTCCAAAGACCACTGCAGTGGGAGACTTTAATGTTCATTCCCAAACTGTGACTATATCACCACTAATATTGCAGGGAAAGTAGTGGAAGACTTTATCAACTCACACCCCATCAAAGTGTGTATGATAACAATGACCTCCCTACATTTTTACACCACTCAGGATCCACAACAAAACCTGGCCTACTACTGGTTTCATCAGATATAGGAGAGAAAGTCACAAGGAAGGTCATAAACGACCCAGGATCTGCACACAAACCCGTCACAGCATCACTTGAGCTTATTATTAACTCCTCAAATAACACTATAACAAATCTCTCCTGGAACTTCAAGAAAGCAAACTGGACTCAGTTCACACAAAATTTAGAAGAATATGCACATCAAATAGTATCAGAAGTTAATGAAATAAAATCTGTCGACAAACCCAACAGAATCTTTTGTGAAAGCATAATCAAATCAGTTAAGTACCAAGAGAAAGAGTTAGAAAATACAAACCTTTTTGGAGCAACGAATCAGAAAACATGAAACAAGAGTGAAAAGAAGCTAGAAGAAAATCAGAGCAATCTAATGAATATAAAGATGCCCAAAAATGGCGTAAATTAGGAAATATTGCTTATTTCTTTGTAGGTGTAAGAGGAATATTAAAATACAGTAGGCTTTGAGCAATAGTCAAATATTTTAAAGCTTTGAGATCCTGTTCTCTTTGCACGCTTAACATATAAAAAAAATGAACACCAATGTTCCATTTCACAAAACTTTAAGTTTTCCAAAACTGACACAAATAACAAGGAATATCTCCAAAATGGTTCACTCTACAAAAAAAAAAAAAAAAATATTTGGACATAAATTGTGTGCTTTAGTGAGATCTACATTTCTGTATAGTAACATTTCGTCTATCTCTTACGGTTTACGGGTTATTCAAAAGTCATCCAGAGTAAGCAGGACTACATAGGCTATAGCCAGAAAATTCAAAATATACATTTTATTTGTCATACAAATATCTTAAACACATGGCATTTTAATCAAAATCGTTTGAGCTATTTTCAAGAAAATCAAAATTTTTCATGTAAAGGGTAGTTTAGAGTGGGGCTGTTTTCTTCAAAATCTTCATGCCACATCCTTGAACGACATGAAACTTAAATACCAACTTTGGCTTTTAACTGGCTTTTCATTTTTGAGTTATGCTGTCCACAGACTGACAGACACACAGACTGACACAGACTGACACACACACATACACACACATGCACACGCACACACACAGACCTTTTTCTAAAAATGCCTTTGTTTTATTCAGGGGGTCTCAAAACATATATTTCTGGTGAAATCTCAACATCAAATTTTTGGATGGAATACAATACTTCCTTCTACTTACCAGTAAAGAAAGTAAAAAACCCACTAGAACAATACATGCTACCTAATATCAAAGTAATACTGAATGAAGATATTGGCAAGAAAACTGATAACAGCAATGCAAACCTTAAACAAATGAATCTAGAAACCATACATATTAATTATCCCCCTGAATCATGGCTAAACATATACACCAATGGATGGTGCAAGAGCTGGCAGAACATGCACATTATTCTCATTCTATAACTATGTTGGAGCATTTACTATACATTTTGAAGGTGAGATAGAGGCAACAGATATGCTTTTGAAAACCTAACATTCAAAACTAACAACTTCAACAGAGCAGTAATGTTCACTGATTCCAAAGCAGCTACCCCAGCAATTCTGAATTCAAACACAGTGGACACAAAAGAATGTCACAGATTTACACTCCCAGTTACAGAACTCCGAAAAAGAATTAGCTCTACAGTGGATCCCATCACATTGCAGGATAACGGGAAATGAGGCAGCTGACCAACTAGCAAAAAAAGGATCCCAAATTCTACAACCCAAAGTGAAGAACACCAAAGAAAATATCTAAAAATCATGAGACACAGGAAAAGAGGATGTCCATGAACTAGACAGATAGATAAAGTAGAAAAAGATATTAGATTTAAGGGGATAAGGAACTGGAGATGGGAAGCATTGGATTATGGAAGCTGGAATGCTCTTGTTAAAGAAGTCAAAGGTCACGCCAACCTGTAGCACCAGGGAGTAGGTAAGTAAGTAAGTACTAGAGAAAGTAAAACTTCTATACAGTGATTTTTTGTAACTGAAAGCAAAGGGCATAAAATCTAAAAACCGATAGGCTTCTTTTGGGAACACAGTAAGGCACCCCACTTGCTACAATTATAATCCCAATGGATCCCTCACTCAGGAAGGGCCAAGCATTTATCAAATTGACTGCGCTGACTCAATTAAGCTCCATAAGGAGCAGTATTTAGGTGAGGCATTAAGAACTGCTGGGAAACATAAAATACAAGGAAGACAAAAAAATCTGTTATTTCATATCACTTTTGGATATCAAATCACAACATCCATAATGCAGCAAAATTACTAAAGGCAATCCAAAAGCTAGTAGAATTGACATTTGGAAAAACTCTGGAGACAAAAGAACAATAATCTGCCCCACCTGTGGCACAACAGCACATCCAGGACAAGGTCTACTGCCCGACTGCTGTGTCCCCCATCTTTGCCTGCTGCAAGCATCATGAGTGGGGTGCACTACTGGAGGTGAGATGTGGTCAGTGCACTGGCCCCTCTCGGCCGGTTATGCAGTCTTCTCAACCAGGGGCCACTACTTCTCAATCAAGTAGCTCCCCAATTGACCCCTCAGGGAACTAACAAGGCTGAGTGCATCCTGGACCAGGTCTCCCAGTGGAAGAAATCCCCATGCTAGTACCAGGAATCGAACCCAAGTCCCTCATAAGTTAAGCAGCAGCACTACCACCATGCTGAGGAGATGACCAAGAACAATAATCCACCCATTAAATTTTACTCTCCCATCTAACAATGATGTCATCTCCTATTACATCTAGCTAGGAGCACCATCTGCATCAAGGCCAGCAATTTTCAACAGCTTAGCTATTGACGCAAGCTACCTGTCTTTGAAGCATATTCAAAGTAAACGCTAAAAAAGTAGTTAAGTTTTTGATTGAGTGATCCAATAGGATTATTATTATTGAAAAAACTTAAAATATCTTTTTCTTAATAAAAATATATTATTCACTTGCCATATCTCTTCTTCAAGAAAAATGGAGAGCCATAACATTGTACCACACCATCTGAAAGAATTGCAATTCTGTCTCCCAGCAAATCTGCTTCATCCATGAAATGAGTGGTGAGTAACATAGTGCGCCCCTGTTTTTCCATCAGTAGTAGATCCCACAGTCCCCTCCTTGCAGCTGGATCCATTCCAGATGTTGGTTCATCAAGCATTACAATCTGCAGCATGTTATATGCTCATAAATATTTGATATGAACATGACCAAATATTTACATGTTTTCATATCAATAAAATCAAATTTTGAGCTGAAATGGAGGGGGCTATCTAATCAGATAGTAGGAGGGAGACAAAAAGTTCCTTAGCCCAAGAATCTAAACTGAAAGTGATACACAACAAAATGTATTACTTCTACAATTAACATTCTGTCAATTTTAACACTTATCTTGCTTTATTAACCTTATTCATTAAAGGTCAGGGTGCCATGATAGCTGAAGTGGCTCTGATAGTAAAGAAAGAATATATAATATATAAAGTATATATAAGGTACATTTGTTCATTGTTTTAGTAAGTTAAGGCAATACCTACTGATTTTTGAATAACTAAGGTGTGTAAATTCTAGCCGGTTTCCGGTTGGAATAGCTGCTGGCTTCCAGTAGCTGAGATAATTGTAGGAAATATTAGATTCAATTATACTTGTTTCATTGTATTTTTGTTTTCAGTAGGTTAAATTGTATTGTTTATGGGTAAAAATAAATTATTCATTCATATTCAACCTTATTTAGTACAAGTTGCACAATATTCTTGACAAGTGAAGATTTAATATGAGAGGTTAGATGTGGTTCATTTGATGGCATTGGTGATGATGGTGATGATGGCGGTGGTGACGATGGTGATGATGGTGGTAGTGATGATGGTGATGGTGGTGGTGATGATGGGGATGGTGATGATGGTGGTGGTGATGATAGTGGTGATGATGGTGGTGATGATGATGGTGATAGCAACAGTGGTGACGATGGTGGTGGTGATGGTTGTGAAGATGGTGGTGCTGATGATGTTTTTTTTTTTAAATTAACGTCCTCCAACATTGTGTCATATCAGGCAAAGCTGATGGTGGTGGTGAAGATGGTGGTGATGATGATGGTGATGATGATAATTAATGATCATCATCATCATCATCTCCATCACCATCATTATCAATATTATATTATAATAATTCACTACTATTATTATTATCACTGTCATTATTATTACTACAACTGCTATTTACTTTAATTTAAAAGGTGAGTTAATTAATAACACTGAACAACACTTGCAACATATTTTTCCGGGACGCGTTTCGAAGGTAACTTTACTCCATTATCAACCGGACAATAACTCTATTTACTTTCTTATTTTGAAAGACTCTCATATAATTTTATACATTTTTAAAGTTATAAAAATAAACATTCAATTATAATACAAAGATTACTTATAACTTTATAAGACTATTAATAACATGTGAGGCAGAGAAGGTTTGCTCACCAGTGTATATGGAGCCCAATCTTTACCCTAGCCTTCAACTAAGATTGTGAATTTTTTGAAATCTGAAGAAATATATTTTAAAGTTCACTCAAATTAGAAGTGGGTGATCTAAAATATTCTTCAAATTTAGCACAAAGTTCTGAGTGGTTTTGGACTTCTACTATTTGCATTTGCAAGGATGGGAAATATTTGTTAATCTCAGACTCTGAAATACAAATTGTATGTGAATAAATCTATGTTAACGTTTTCAGATTCGAAAGAGAAAGTGTGTTTTAATGGTAAATAGTTTTCAATCAGATCTTGAAATATTGGCAAGCTATTCAAAATAATGTCTTGATCAACCATTACTTGGCCTGCAGGCTAGGATTGGTGCTCCTGGCATAAACTGTACATAAATTGCTCTCTCTCTCATTCCTCTGAGTGTATGGGGGAGGGGGAAGGAGGGTGTTACAGAAAGTAAAGCCAGTACTTAAATTAAATCATTGATTGAGCACTATTCATATTACTCCTGTTTCAAATAACTGCTGATAGTCTTAATGCTCTTCAATTAGCATATAAACTTACTTTTGATCCCCCACATAATGCAAGAGCACACGAAAGTTTTCTCTTCATTCCACCTGACAGGGTCCGTGCCTGAGCAAATCTCTTAGGTTCCAATTCTAGAAGATTGATGTATTTATCTATATCATTAGTAAGCTCTGCATCACTTAAACCTTTCAGCTGTAAAAATGACCAAAACATATGGACAATTATCTACTGAGTTTATAAGTTTATCCTTTTATTATACTTTGTATAATGTGGAACTTCTAAGATAAATGTGATGGCTTGATTCAAGCCTAATTTTCCCTCATGTCATAAATACAATAAAGCTATACTGAAAATAATGAGTAAAAGAAGCACAATAATTTAATTATTTATCTATCCATCTATCCATCCAGCAGCACAATAATTTAATTATTTATCTATCCATCTATCCATCCAGCAGCACAATAATTTAATTATTTATCCATCCACCCATCCATCCATCCATCGATCTATCTATATATAAATGAACATTTGTATGTTTGTCTTCCATGCACTGCTAAACTGCTTGATCAATCACCATGAAATTTGGTACCTATATGTATTTTTTCATAGAGAACGTTTGTATGCTGTCCATTTTACTATGCAACTTAACATTTACATGGTTTTCTCTACTCACTTTTCTCTTACGTAATTCATTCACATATCCTTCCCCACTAGCCCTTCAACATACAATTCATACAATGTTCTATGACTGAAATAAAAATAACACATATTACATTCACAAGGATTTCTCTACTCACTTTTCTCTTACGAAGCTATACAAACCAAGCTTTGAGAATGAGTTGGAGTCAACTCGAAACTTGTCAGCACCAAAGAACTTGCAATATTACTGAGATAAGTGAAGCTTTTAGTTTCTAATTTGTTTTTACTTTAGATTTTTGCTGTTATTCTCATAAAATGCAGTGTTGTCTACTTCTAAAAATTTCAGAAGTAAATCCTATACAAACAGTATACTAAAAACTAAATTCTTACAATATATCATTTACCTTTCCATAAAAGTACAGGTGTTCATAAACTGTCAACTCATTAAATAGAATATTATGCTGTGGACATACACCCAGGCTTGCTCGTATGTCATCCATCTGGGTTCTTATATCATAGCCATCCAGAATTGCTGTACCACTTGTTGGTCTAATCATTCCTGTGAAAAAGTGAAATACAGAAGTTATAAATGCTTATGTGTCCACACAGATATTATACAGAGAGAAAAATTATGTGTATGTGTATCTATATACGTAGGGTAATCCTACAACCACTCAACTGATTTAAGTAATTCTTCAACTATTGACACTCGTTCTGAGAGACATAGGGCTGTTAAGCGCATTCTAATTCCTTTTCATTAATTTCTAAAAGATTTTAAAGTTTGAGAGGTAGAACTGGAATAAGTAAGTTTGTTGGCATAAATAAATAATGATTTTAAAGTATTTACAAAGCCCTTGTCCTTGAATGCAAACATATTGGCATCAACAAAGAACATGCTTGTGAAGAAACCCCTTTGCTTTTAGTGAAGAGTGCCATGGAAAAGAAAACAATTGTTGTTACTCCACAGAACATTAATAGTTGCTGCACTCTGTAGATGATAAAAACGAAAGCCAGTTACATTTCATTGCAACGAATATACATAGACACGCACAAGAATAAGGGCCAATATAAAACTTTTAAAATAAGTATGTATATATACAGTGGAACTCGGATAATTCCAACATTTATTATTTGAATTCAAAGAATTTTCTTGGTCCCTTGAACGTTGTATTAAAGCAAAGTAAAAAAAAAAAAAATCACATGTAATTCAAATTTCATTTTCTTTAATTCAAAGTTTTTGTTCAGAAATGTCAGTCGAAAATTAATCTAAATGTGGAAATTTAATATGATAACTTTGTCCATGTGTTTCTGCAAGAGGTCATTGCTCTGGGCTGTTTGTTTTGTTGGAAAGCAGCTGAAATGCATTTCGAGGGGTGGAACAGCTTTCCTAGCTGCTGGCCTTGAGCTTCTATACCTGCTCCCACATCCCCTTGTTTAAATCATGTGTACCTTTAGTTGTTGCTTGAACTACCTCGTGTTCAGTGTGTTGCAAATTAATGCCACTATGTCTATTATTAAATCATGTGTCCAGTACAAAACTTAAACTTTTGCAGAAAAAGTTGCTGTCATTCGAGAAGTTGCAAAGGGTTTGAAGAAAAAATCTGAAATCACGAAAGAACATGGGATACCACTGAACATATTGTCAGTTTATCCAAAGGATAAGGAGAAAATTTTAAGCAGTGCTTTGATTGAAAATGGAAAGAGCCAAAAAAGACTGAGACAACTGGAAAATCCTGATGTCAATGAGTGCATGTTAATTAGAAATGGATATATGTACATTCTGTCACAGGGGTGGATGCCCAACTCCAGTGGGACCTGCGCGGGGGGTCGGCTGGCTCTCAGGCATTCCTAACTAAATGGTATAAGGATGAGATTTGTAATGTATGCTCCCCTTGCTGTTCGGAGGCCATGGCGGCCATTGGTTCACCTTGCAGCTTTGAAAGGCGATGTTTCAGCAATCATTCTACACTAGCGCACAAATATTGCAAATTCAATGTTATTACAACTGCAGAAAGTATATTATTGTCGGGTATTGATTAAATAGTGGACCAGAAGTAACAATGGTGCCAGTGTTAAGCTCTTTGCTTACCAACATAAACTTAATTCACACTGAATTCTTTTTTTAGTTCTATTTAAAAAACAATTAGTTGTTTTTATTGTGCTTCAGATCAGTTAATTACAGACAAACATTAGTTTATGTTTGTTTACTGATTTATCAGCTTCCCACACTGGTTGGCCATCCTCAGTACTTAGTAGTAGCTGAGCACATTAAAGCGCACTACTGCGGACTCAGAGTAATACCCTGAGCTTGGATCGAATCCCATGTAACGCATGTCTTTTATTCTTTTCGGTTTCTATCTTCTTACTGGGAACATCATTATTTATATTATCTGTGCCAAATATACAATTATACAGTATTATCATATTGTTACAATACATTTGAAATTTTAGAACTGAAAGCTTTAGAAGATATTGATTACAATTGGTGTAGATTAAACAAGAATTATGCCTACCTCAACTATCAATCATTCTTCCAGAAACTAATACCTAATATTTTCCTTTAAATGCCTGCATTCAAAAGCATCTGTAAATGTCGAAGATTATTACCATGTTAAAGAATTTACTTCCATCATGCACTGTTACTGTTTAGTTAGCTTACAAAGGACATAAGAAAGCATTATATCTTCTTCATGTTAGAAAATATTGATAAGCATGAAAAGTAAAAGGTTTCAGGCACAAGAAGTGAAAATAATTATTGTATAACGTTTAAATATTCAGCATGACCACATTCATTAATACTTCATTATGCAGTAATATGACACAAATATCACACTATGTGAGAATAAGACTCAAAGTATTGGAGGAAAATGAATCTAGTGTATTACATAGTGTATGAAAGAAAATTGGGTATCACTGGTCACAAACGCTTAGTTAAAAGAACTTGATGCCAATGAATAAAGTAATTAATGATGTATTAAACAGAATGCAGTTCAGTTGTAGATTCCTTCAGCATGAAGCAATCTTTGGACCTAGCAGCATTGTCATTTTGTTTATTTCCAAGCACTACACAATGTTGCCATGTGTCTGTTAACTCATTTCTAGATGTGTGTCTTTATCCTGGTACTCTATTTCTTATAAAAAGCTCTGGAGAACTAAAGGTGCTGGTTAATTTTGTATTTCAGAAAATAAGCATGCAGGAGGCGAGATCTGAACCACTGACACTCAGTACTTTCAACTCCTACCGATAGCCACCCGACTTCGGCTATTTCTGGTTTGGGCAATATGCACTCTATTCACATGATATTAAGTTACATTCTATCATTAAGTTGGCAACAAATTTCTTTGCAAGGTCGGGCCCTAATGACCTAGTTGTCGACGTGCCCTTAAACCCAAATCACTCACTCACTCCCTCTTTGCAAGGTGGAAAGTTCGTAGCACCATTAACAAAAATTTAAGTATTCTGCTTTTGTTTCTAAATATTCGTGAACATTTATTTAGGAAAAAAAAGAACATTATCTCAAACAACCTGAGTATGACAGTGCTCATTTTGCATGATAAGTTCCTTAAGTTGCTTTCATTAATGACAAAGATGAAACAATTGAAATGACATAATAGTTAACACATGTCCCCATTGATAGACATTTGAAAATACTGCTGTTCAGATTCACATCCAGACATGACAGAGGATTGAACACGAAGCTGATTTACTGATGTAATACATTAAAAATATGATATATCTAATAGGTATTATGCATCAATAATATTAACTTCATAGTCAAACTAGCCACCTTGTGTTGCAGAGATTCCTGTGCGCTAGTGTAGAATGATTGCTGAAGTGTCGCTTTTCAGGGTTGCAGGGTGGATCAATGGCTGCTGTGCTCTCTGGGCAGCAGGGGAGCGTACATGGCAGGTTTCATTATCTATCTATTTAGGAATGCCTGAGAATCGGGTGATCCTTTGCGCAGGTCTCGCTGGAGTTGGGTATTTGCTTTTGTGAGAGATAGTACCTGTATTGTTAAACTGTAAATTTTAGACATAACTTTTGTAATTCAAATTTTTTGATATTTCAGATTTTTTTCTTGTCCCTTCAGCTTCGTAGTTCTACTATATATATATTTTCTTTTAGAGAACATTAAGCTTCAGTTACCTCAGGTATGGCATTCAGCAATCATGGTAGCAGGTTACTCACAGGTTACTATTTGTTATGTAGTGATCCGTAGAATAGGTATTAAGCCATGTTTAAAACTAAGCAAGAATGAATAAGACAGCTCAGAAACTGAAATTATCAAGGTATTTCAACCCTAAATGGAGTTTTGTGACCTCAGGAACCTTGACATTCCTGGGGATAAAGTGATTTTCAAGTTCATTAAATCTCCACCAGCAGCGCTCAAGAGTTCCTATACTGAAAAGTGAATCAACACTGGCATCATTAGCTCATATGTGTATAATATTCGTATAAGCTAGTAACATTGTGAAACACTGAGTACCTACATTTTTTGTGTTGTCCTCCAGACATTCTGGGGGTTGTGAGAGAACGATGTGACTGGCAAAACATAAAAATATGGTGCTCTCTAAAAAGCGGTTACTATTACTGCTGCTCTTCAATATCATCAGTGAAAAATATTGGAGAGCAAGAGGATTAATGACTTCATTGTCAGAAATCCAGCATTAGCTAACAACAACATAGACAGGCATGATGTAACATTTCAGCAAACAGAAGACAGAATTTATAAAGCAACAGCCAATCCTATGTTATATTTGTTTCTTTAATTGTCATTTATTAAATACAGTAGATGTATATGTAGTGAAGTAGTATTGAAACATCTGAATAACCTTTAGTCTAATTCAATAGACCTATGCACTATAGCTTTCAGATGCCAAAACCTTCTAATAATGCTCTAATTAGAAAGTGTGATTTATTTTCTCTGTATTTATGTTGTAATCAAATTCATTTGCAGCGCATGCTAAATAACTGTAATAAAAGGGACAACTACTAATATTAGATGTCAGTGAATAATATTTTATATTAACTGATAACAACATTCTGCTACAGTCCATATCGCCTGCGATTCTTTGGAGATTATAAAGAGATTTTTGAAGACAGAATTATTTCTAGAGTTATGGCCCACATGTTCACCCAGTTCTACTGATTGCAATTATTATTTATGAGAAACTCCAAAAAATAGGGTCCATAATAATAACCCACACTATATAGATGAACAGAAAGACAAAGAATTGAAAGAGCAGAAATTAGAAGGTTTAAAGAGGAAGATCTTTGGCATATGAATGCAAATTTCATTAAAGGATGCCAAAAATGTGTAAATGTGAAGGACATCACTTTGAGCAACTACTGTAGCAAGTTACTGAAATAATGATGATTGTCTGTATGCCAAAGCCTATGAACATTAATAAGTAAAGCACTTGGAAATTATGCATCTAGAATGTGCTATTTATCTCACTCACAGCTGATTTGTCAATTTGTTTATATTTAATAATTCTAAAACGCTCTTTTATTCTGGTTTCTAAATTACATTTAGTTTCACCACATAAACCCTGTCACAATTCAAACAGCTAAACTGATAAATGCCAGATTTGGAATTTTAACCTTTTTAGAAAAACTTAGTAAATTTTATATATAAATTTATTTTGGGGGACTAAATTTATTCCATATTCTTTAAAAAATTTTGTAAATTTTTTGACTCATGGATGGTAAGTAAGCTTTTTAAACATACAACTATCTTTTTTTTTTTTTTTGAGGATAGAAACCTCTTTAACAGCCTTTTGATACTTAAATTTTTCTACCATTTTATGTATAAAATCTGTAATAAAACCATTAATTACCACAGTGTTAATAATGTATTTATATTCTGTGTAATTCTTCCTTATTAAGGTGTATATTTATTAACCTATAAATTAAACTACTAAAACGAGCAATTAATTTGTGTGAAAAAGGATTAAAACTAATATTTTTTTATGTAATTATCAGTATGAGTAGATTTTCTATAAATACCTAAATTCAATATATTGTTATGTTTTTTAATTTTCAAGTCTAGAAATGGGAGGCATCCATTATTTTCTGTTTCCAAAGTGAATTGTATGGCTTTATGCTGTAAATTTAAAAGTTTTAAAGCATTGTTTATCTGCTTCTCAGGAACAACAGCAAAAATGTCATCCACATATCTACACCATATTTTAAACATTAAAGGGAATGATTTTGTAATTTGAATTTCAAAAAAGCTCATGAAAAGATTAGCAAGAAATGGCGAAAGTGGACATGCCAAGCCAGAAGTTTGTTGAAAGAAATTACCATTAAAACTAAAAAAAAAAAATTGATCCAAACAAAGATTTGTAAGTTTTACAAAATCATCTATCAATTCTTCATGTAATTCTAAAGAATTTAACTATTTTTTTAAAAAATTCAAAAGCTTTTTTCTTGGAATACTAGGAAATAAAGTGGTTACATCAAAAGAAACAAGTTTATCATTATCAAACAATACTATATTGCTAATATTTTCTACTAGTTCAAAAGAAGTTTTAATACTTAAACTTTCAAACTGATGAAAGGAACTGAATTTTTTATTTAACCATTCCCTAAATCACAGGTAGGTGAATTTATACAATTTCTAATCAGACTCATTTTATTTCCTGGTTTGTGAATTTTGAGAAGTGCATACAATCTGGGTAAAACCGGATTATTGACTCTTAAAATATGTTTTTCTTTACTAAGAATCATTTACACTTCATTAAGAATTTTATTAAAAGTTGAAATGCATGATTTTAATGGGTTATTATTAATTCTTAAGTGATCCTCACTTAGAAGTAAAAGTTCTGCTTATTAAAATAATCAGATTCATCTAACATTACTATTTTGTTGCCTTTATCAGCTTTAGTATAAATTACATCCTTTTCATTCAATAATTTAATAATCTGATTATTATGATTGCTTTTAGGGTGATTTTTACTCATATCCTTCAAAATTTTAGTGCATTTTATTTTAATCAAAGATTTATCAATTTCATTTAAATCTTGACTGGCAATTTCGATATCCACAACAAACTCATCTGTAAAATCAAAGAATAAAAGATGGGAACTACCAAACATTCAAACAGTAATTCCTGAGTATCCTCGAAAAACAGCAGTTGCAACCTTCAGGTTGATTACAGGACATGATTGTCTGGCAAAACATTTAAACAGAATTGGGATATATTCTTCACCACTCTGTCCTCTATGTGATCTGCAAGAGGAAATGGATCGAGACCACCTTCAAATATGCCCGGCCACTTCTAGTGCCCCATCCATCAGTGAAAAATATTGGAGAGCAAGAGGATTAATGACTTCATTGTCAGAAATCCAGCATTAGCTAACAACAACAACAAAATCATCTTTGTTTTTTTGAAAAATTTATGCAAGTTTTCATTCCTTTATTTAGGAAATTGAGTTCTTTCTCATTAAAGTTACAATTTGTTGAATTATTTGGTTTCTTTATATTCAGTTTCTGTTATTTTAGGCACAATCTATTTAGCTATTTATTATGTCTAAATGTCATTTAGAAACGAGAATAAAAGAGCATTTTAGAACTATTAAATATAAACAAATTGATACATCAGCTGTGGTGGATCATTTTTGGTCATTTAATAATGAAATTAATTATAATGAAATTAATATTAATTATTAAATTATTAAAACAAATAAATGGACCTATAGATTTAATGGTTTGGGAAAAGATATTCATTTTAAGAAACAAGAACTGCATTATGAATTTTGAAATACCACCAATAGATTTTATTTATAAGTTATTGTTTTCAGAGGTTGGCAACAGATAGATTTTTTTTAAGTTGAGCATCGGTAACTATGGTAACTTGTTTGGATAGCTTTGAAAATAAGTTGGATACAACTTGAAACTAGTTAGCTGTGAAAGATCTTGCAATAATACTAAGATAAGTGAAGCTTTTAGTTTCTAATTTGTTCTTATTTTAGATTCTGTTGCTTCACTGTTAATAGCTTCAATTTTCCTTAATTAAGAAACTAAAAGTGTCTATAGTTTGACTCAAACACTCCTATAAATCACTTCATACATAACTGACACTGCTATGAAAATAAAATAATGCTTATAATTTTGCCATGAGGCTGTTACACTATAATTATGACATGTATTATAATTTCTACTGATACTTTTATGGTAAATTTATTTATAAATATTAAGGCACTTAGTTTCATTGAAGTGCATAACACAACCAGCAGCAGATGTGTAGACACTGGGATTCTTAATGAATTATTTATTTGTCATTGAGCTGTATACAGCAATAGGCAACGTCATAAGAAACATCTTATTACATACAACAAAACCATTATATAATATTTTACAAACATCAGATCAATTACATATAACAGAAACAACTATATAATATTTTTACACTCAAAGTATTCTTGCAAAGAATAAAAAGGTATTGCCTCAAGCCAATCATACAATTTACATTTGAATGTTATTATTAACTAAAGCATACAAAGGACTAACTGTGCTACAATAATGGAGAGTTAAAGTCTAAACCAAACATAGCAGCAAAACAATAGACAAAAGCACAAAGGATAAACTGCCCTGTAGTGCCGCATTTACATGATGCCAGTTGCTGGGACAATTGTTAGAGGACAGTTAACTGGCATAAAATTATTGGCTATGTATGAACACTTCGGTTCAATTGCCTAGCCAACTGCTCTCACAATTGCCTTGGCAATCAATTGTCTCAAGGAGTAGACCAAGGACAACCAGTTGGGCCCAGCTGCTTCCCCCACCAGAATACAGTACTGTCGCCATGTGAATGGACAGGACAGTAGTTGTGTGACAATAGTTGAGCTAGTCCGCTTGTGTTTTTAAGTGCAACTGCGTGTGTTAAGCTATAATTTATGTAATTATGGCTCCAAAGTGGAGTGATGATATGAATATAAAGTTTGTCAAGGTGTATAGGGAGCAACTGTGTTTGTGGCAACAGCACAATGTCCTCTACAAGGACAAAAAAGCCCGCCAAACAGTACTGTGTGAGATTGCCTCTCAATTAACCATTCAAGGCTAAAATTAAGTCATTTCATGGGACCTTAAATATTGAGTTTGCTAAGCAGCAAAAGAGTGCGAAGTCTAGATGTGGATTAGCGGACATTTATGTGCCTAGCTTGAAATGGTACAACATAATGAAGGAAGTTAATGGAGCCTCTACACAGAGTTTCCATATTAATTCCATATTATTTCCATATTATTATTAATTCCAAGATGCGCCTTGGCTCTCTCTTCTTAAAAGCCATTTCCTTGTCCACTCCTGCTTTTCTCTAACTCCTCCACTAGAACTTTGCATGACTCAGCAATAAATTTCTGGCAAAGATCATCATAAATCAAACTTAATTCCTCATGGGACACAACAGAGGCTGCACACCCGGTCATTTCTTGCCATCTACTGCCATGGCAATAGTTTCCCCATGTGAATGGGTTCTTCTTCAACTGGACTAACCAGCAACTGTCTCGCAATCGTTTGAGAACAACTGTCTCATCAACTGACATTGTGTAAACACGGCTTAGTAGCTGAACCCATATAGTACAGTAGTGATTAAATCATTTAGCACTTTTATGAAAAAGATATGGGGACAATTTTCACAAAGCAGTGTTTCATTAGCCTACAGACATATAAATGAGTGAGAATTCCAGCCTCCAAAATCAATTTATGCGGAAAAATCAAGGTAATATTTGGCCAGCATTGAGAAATCTACTTTTGGGGGTCAATATCTTATGATCAACTACCTATATCTCCATATAGCAAATTTTGACTTGACAGTGACGATATATAATTAAGAATGTTAATTACTAATTTTTTTTACCCATTAACATTGACAATGTAGTGGTTTTTCCTGCTCCGTTGTGACCAAGTAATACAGTGATCTGCCCCTCGTACATATTGAGCATCAGATTTTTAACAGCCGCCTTTTCATTAAATACCTAGAACACCAGATTACAAACACCTTTTGCTTTATGTTCAAAAGTTATGAATAGCACAAACATATGACATGCATATAGGATTTACAGCTAGGACAGGACAGGATCAGGTAAGAGAGTATATTCAAGGGATGAAATGTAAAAGGTAGATTCATACGCTTGCATTCTCTCTGCATATTCACCTTGTGTACATTTGTAGATAAACTCACCACCTCTACTGATAGTTGACATAGTTCCTATCAGCATTTATGGAATTACAAACAATTTTGTGCCACATGAAAAGTGGAAGCACTATACGTGTATAAAATCAGCAAAACTAATTCAATGAAAAAATGAAGCTATTAACAGTGAAGTAATATGAACTTACTAATATAACAAATATTTAGAGACTAAGCTTCACTTATCTTATGTACATGGTGTAAATTATTGAAATTAATCACATGACTCAAAATCAGCAAGGTTTTCCTATAAACTAACTTACATTTGTCAAACTTTAAAAACACTTTTCCTGAAGATGGAGAAAGTCTCTCCAAAACTAGTCCTGAAGGATTTTTAAAGTGAGTGGAGCAAAAGTGTTTGTAAATGTTGACAAACATATGTTTTATAGACTTAAATTATAAGTACACGCTCCACTGTTCTAAATGCTTCATTTTCATCATAAGTTTTATATGTGTATAAGGTTATCTTATTAATCAAATAAAAAAGACATATTACTTCTCTAAATAAAGATCTTTATATTTATTATTATAACAGACCACCTCCATAGTGCAGTGGTAGTGCGCCTAATCTGACATGGTGGACCCGGGTTCGATCCCTGGCACTGGCATGGGATTTTCCCCCACTGGGAGGTCTGGTATGCAGTGCACTCAGGCTTATGATACCAATTGATAGCTATCCTGATAGAAAGGTATCCTTAACAGGTCAAGTGGTCGCCTTAGGGTAGGGAGAGTCAGTGTGCTGACCCCTGCCACCCCCATCCTGCACTCCTCCAAAACCTTGGTTGCAACTGGAGGATGCAGCGGCCGAGCCATGAAGGTAACCTCTGTATAGAGGAGATGCCCTAGGCATTATTATTATTATAACACCAGAGGAATAAATAACTAGGTTTCACAGAGAGTATAAAGCAAAACCTCTAGCAATAAAGATCCATATATGAGGGGGACCCAAAAATAACTGGAACCAAACTGTTGCATACGCATACTTTGCTGTTATGAGTTGTGCTGCTGGATGGTGTTAGTTTGGGGTATTACTCAGTAAGCTGGCATCAATCTGAGTTATGTGGTTTGTTTGTGGTGCTTTGTTGTTTGCACTCCTGTTTAAGAGGACCAGGTAGTGATTCGTACACAATTTCAGTGTTTCAAAACATAACTTTAGTTGAGGATATCTAAACTTCTACTGCTCAGATCAAAATTTAATTTGGGATGAATATTTACTGATTCATTGTAATTACATTGATACAGAGAACATCAAAACAATTATTTAAAATGGGCATGTAATAAGGCAAAAACTGATAACATGTTTTTGAAAAAAATATAATATATAATATAAGTGCTGAGGGTTTCACGGCCAGCGTTGTCAACTATGTTAAGTAGATTTTCCGGGCTTGTGGGCCGTGGTCGAGTTGGATTACCTTCCTCCGATGTTTCGTTGAAAACTGCATGCAGCATCTTCAGGGTGAACCAATTAGTGAACTCCCGAGTCCAAATATTAGAGAGCTATGCCTTCCAGCGCGCTATATATATAGTCGCACATGGAGGGAGGGCGTGGCCTGTAGAGGGAGGGGGGAGCATGGCAGCTATTGGCTGCCTATCGGCAAATGGGACGTCTCTGATCCTGGTATAAAAGAGACGGCTTCCCGTGTCTCAGGTTTTCTTCTCCCTCTTATTAGAGCCAGGAGCCATGTTTTGCTTATCTGTTGTCTCTCTTCTTTTCGATTGAAGGAGTTATTATGCTTAAAAATCTCTATCGCTTCCCGAGTCAAGCGAGCCTGGTAGTGGCTTGTCCTTGAGAGTACCTCCGTGTCTTTGTAATTCACGTCATGGCCGAACAATAGAGAGTGTTCTGCCACCGCTGACTTGTTCGTCTGCCCCAACCGGCTATGTCTTTCGTGTTCTTTTAGTCGAGTGCTGATACTCCGCATGGTGGTGCCTATATATACTTGTCCACAGCTACATGGTATTTTGTAAACACCGGCTGTGCAGTGTGGATGCCTTTTATCCTTAACGGAGTTAAATAAATCTTTGACTTTCTTTGTTGGCCTATAAATAGTCCTAATGTTGTACTGCTGCAGCAGTCTTCCTATTCGGTCTGTTATCTTATGGATGTATGGTAAATAGATGGTACTCAGGGTTTGCTTCCTCCGGTCTTCTTGGATTGTTGGGTACCTCGGATGGCGAGCTCTTGTAATTTCCTTGTGTGTATAACCGTTGCTGATGAGAGCCTTGTTTAGATATCGGATTTCTTTATTCAGTTTTTGTGGCTCACAAATCTTCTTGGCCCGTTTGGAAAGGGTTTTGATTATGCCCAATTTTTGTCTTGGATGATGGTTCGAGGTTTTATGGAGTTTTAATATATATAGTACTAACTGCAAATTCCTCCTACAACATTCAAGCATATGTGTTGAAACTTTTGTAGTGCACTAGGCAATGTGTATCATAATTTGTAACCTAAATTTACTTAAATATCTCTGGCTATATTCAAAAGAAAAAATATTTAACTTGTGTAAAAAAATACACAAATATTTTTTTTTTAATTTTATGTTTTGGATTTTTCCAATAATAATGGGTTACCTTTGTAGAATACATGCTTCTGGAACTACTGTAAATTTTTCATTCAAATAGGTTCAGTAGTTTTGAAAAAAAAAAAAAAATGCACCTGAGTTTGAAAAAGTCAAGTTACAGAAAACTACATTTAAAGAAAAGCGTGTCATCTCTGAAGCCCTCTTTACCCAGCATGGCCCAGTACACCACCATATTTAAATGGGGTAATTTAAAGCCTTAAATGTACCAGTGCCCTTACAATATATATATATATATATAATTTTGAAGAGGATGGTTTCTACTTTTCCTAAGATGAAAAACAAAAAATTGATTTTTTGAGCCCAAATCACTGCCCGGTCCCCTTACACCCTTTGGCAATTGGTGAGATGGCGGATCACAAGAAACAAAGCATCTGTGTGAAATTTTGTTTCCTGTTAGGAAAAACTGCACCAACACTCATCCCCAGTCAGAATTTTTTTAAGAAAATTTGGATCATTCTGCACTTTGCTCTTCAAATTGTAGCAAACATTCACACAGTTTTCTCTTTGGTCCACTGTGAGCAAGCAAGGAACAAATTTTGCACACATCCATCATCTCATGTGCAAATCTTCAGTTAAAATTCACTGAACTGTGCTCCATAACACGTTCATTTCCTCAGAAACTTGGTCAATGGTCTTTCAACAATCTTCATCACTTGCATGTTTGATTTTCACCATGTTTTCATAATTTCTTTCTGCCAGAGGACACCTGGGGCATGTCATGGCATGTCTTCAGTTGACAGATTTCAAATGAGCAAACAACTCATAGACCTGTGTTTTCCCCAAAGCATCATTATTAAAGGCTTGCCAAAGCATCCTAATGGTCTCAGCTGCAGTTTTTCCTAACAGAAAACACAGACTCTTTGTTCCTTGTGGTCGGCCTTCTCATTAACTGCCAAAGTGTTGAAACAGCAATGCAAAGAACAAACGAACCACTTAACTCAGACTGACACAAACTTACTAGCAGATGCAGGAGACCAAAACTAACACCACCTAACAGCACAACTCATAACTACAAGTATGCATGTGCAACAGTTCGGTTTTGGTTATTTTTGGATCCCCTGCGTATTATCCTTATATTATAGATATTATTATGTACAATAAATTTTCTTCATGTATTAAATTGGCAAAAGGTAATAATTTTAAACTAGTATTGAAAGATATCTCATTGATAAATGCTTAAATAATCTAAATGAATATCTGTAATCATTATATTTATATCTTTGGGTATTGTATGCAACTCAGTTAAATAATTGTAAATGTACTTTTTGAATGTAATAATATGTTTTTAAGATTCTGTTAATGTCTAAGATTTGAATCTTATAAACCTACAAACAATAAAGATTAAAAAAAGGTTCATATGTATTAGTGGCATGTGGTGACAATCCATCATATGAAAGCAATATGTTGAGAGGAGTAGACATGGCCAACACAATAACTTAGCTCTGTCGGTCTGGGTGGCTCAGTTGGTTAGACGCTGGCCTACTTATTCCTAGGTTGTGGGTTTAAATCTGACCCAGACTGATGGTTTTCAAGTGTGCTTAAAAACGACAGCTCCACGTCAGTAGACTAGGGAAGGGAGAAGTATATGAAGTATGTAACAGGTTAAAGAGAGAAGGGTGAGCCTGGTCTAGAGTAAGTGCACATAGGCTAAGAGGAGATGTGGACAGGTAAGATAATGACTTCCATTTATACTAGAATGTGAAGAAACATAGTCGTGGAGAGATCAGTTTATATCTAAAAAATGGGAGAATGTCAACAAAAAAGTTCTAAAAGTTAGTATAATGGAAATACTAAAGGAGGGGGATATAAAAAGGAAAGGAGAATATATGGGGAGGGTAAGAGAAAAATAGTTTAGAAAAATAAAGCAATATGAATCTGTTATGGCTCACCATGCATAAATAACCAAAGTGTTAAAACACATGGTGGACTAAGGAATAAAATGGCAACTCAAAGAAATGTATGAAAAATTGTAAGATTTTTCTATAGCATTATGGAAAATAAATACGAATAAACTAATACATTTTATTTTTGAGAAGAAGAATTTATAAGATTTTCTTTCCCGTTTTACACTTCAAGCATGCAGAAGAGAGGTAAAATTAGTCTATTGGATGAAAACTTTGTTCAATAATACCTTTCGTAAATGTTTTATCTGTATGCCAGGCTTCAAGTCAGTTGGCTCTGCCTCATGAACATCATCTGGCAAATCTTTCATAATCTCTCCATCGTGCATTTGAGATTCATCTTTTGAATCTCCACACCAGAATGATCGCTAGAAAAAAACCAGAAACATTACTCTCTTTGACTATTAAAAAGCTGAACAACATTTATTAGAGCTGATATTATTTGCTTGTTTTGCTCATTGCAGGTATACTACTGAATCAGGTATTTCAATGCAGGGAATGCAAATTTAGTTTCTACTCAATCTTTAAGTGAATGGAAATATTAAAGCACCCGCCATTCTCACCACATCTTTTGCCTGCTGATTATGGTTTGATACTTGAACTGAAAGACCCTTTGCTTAGAGCAGGGGTCTCCAAACTTTCCAGCCTTAGGGCCATTTTGATTACTCCAGAAAGTTCCGAGGGCCAGAACCGTTTCAGTTTTTCCTGCCATTATCTGTACTTTCTAGAGTGCGTGCCCTGAGCCGAACATACACGTTCTATATTCGCTAGGACAAATTGCGTATTATTGTTACAATTATGACACTTGACATCTAGTTGTTGATGAGTTTAATAGGTCTTCTATGACTCTTCCTGCTGAATTTATATCTCTGTAGCCCCACCTAGGGGAGTGTGCATTAAAATCACCTATTAAAATACTTTTGGGTTCTATGGGAATAGAATTTAGATCTAGTGTATTGTCTGGAGGATTGTAGATACTGTAAATTTTATAGTGGTAGTTACTTTTCCATACTTCAATTTTAACTATTTCTGATTTATCTTGTTCTTCCATTGTTTTTTGGATTTGGATAGTAGCTTTCATATTTCTTTTAATTCCTGTAAGAATACCACTTGCTATTTGACGAGCTTTTGGAAGTATATGTGTAGTGTACTGATCCATTTCAAAGTATACTTCCTGTTCTTCTGATATATTGGCTTCTTGTACTGTGAAGACATCTATATCTTGGTCTTTTAATATTTTCATTAGCTCTTGTTTTTTAGGCTGGGACATGCCTCCTGCATTCCATTGTAGAATTCTTAAAGTATTGGAATTGTTGTGATGAAATTTGCCTAAAGATGTCCCAACCCGGAGATCCGATTGGGGGACATTTTTAACTCCGGAATGTTTATCTTTAGGACTCATATTCATATATGTGGCTTTCATGTAACTGTTTTCTTAACGGGCACCAGTTTTACAATGTGGCAGTTACATCACCCGACTTAAACCCCCATTTTGCAAGGGGGACCACACCTATCGTTGGTCAATGGGTCCATCGGACCTAGCCGGGAGGACTAAATAGGTGGTATTTAGATCCACTGACCTTCCCCTCATGTGCCTCTGAGGGACGGTGTTGTGCTGTGATAGGCCAGCACATATGTAAATGACATTTTCTCCATTTTAGATGAAACAGTTATACCGCTGTGATTCGGTCCCCAGAGCCTCATCTGTTAAAAGCAGGGTGCACCACGGGCAGGATGAGGATGGGAATTGGGTAGGAGAGGCTATAGGAGGCGCATCACTACCCCTTACTACAGAAGACAGAAGAGAACCTCCCCCCTTCAATCCTTAAAACTCATAATAGTTTCCTAGAAAAGGTAACACAGATTAAATCCAAATTGAACATTCCTAACACCAGAGAAAATCTACTTATAAGAGAAAATCCATTGGAATTATTGCAACCTACCTTCAATTTGGAATTAATAGAGGAAATAAGTAAATCAGACACACCAAAAGAAATACAAAAACTTCTAGCTCTGGAAACAATCAATACTAGGTATCCCACAGAAGAATGGCTGCACATATATACTGATGGATCCTCCAAGGAAAACCTTACTGGAGCTGGAGTTACGTGTTCACATTTTTCCTTTTATCATTCTGTTGACAGAGACACAACAAATTATGATGGAGAAATAGAGGCTATATACATTGCTCTCTGACAATTATTAAATCTTCCCTTAAATAAATTTAACAAGGCAGTCATTCTTTCGGATTCTAAAGCTGCAATTCAGGGAATATGTTCAAATACTACAAAGAAGTCAACAAAAATTAGAGAATGCTACAAAATGTTAACACAGCTCCAAAAAGTTAATAAGACTGTTCAGCTCCAATGGATTCCAGCACACTGTGGAGTCATGGGGAATGAAGCTGCAGACTCACTTGCAAAGAAAGGCACAACAATAAAACAAAATTCTAAATTCAATTTCTCATATTCCTCAATAAAACGCTTGATCGTTAAAAAATTTTCTCATTCATACCTACAAGAAATAGAAACAAATGCCAAAGATAAAAAATGGATTACACTACTTTCCAACCCAGATATAATCCCCCAGAGACCACGGAAAACAGCGGTTGCAGCCTTCCGACTATTGACAAATCACGACTGCTTAGCAAGTCATCTCTACAGAATAGGTATCTCAGCCTCACCAATATGTATCCTGTGTAACGATCCAGCAGAAATGAATGAAGACCACTTGAAGACCTGTGAAGCATTAAGATCAGAAGAAACTACAGTTCAAAAGTATTGGAAAGCACGAATGCTAATGGCTTCATTGCCAGATGCAAGACACTAGAAAACAACAACAACAACATCTAGTTGTCAAAAGCGGAAATAGGTAGTGGTAGAACTCCCTATTGCTAACAGATGGTGCTAGTAGCACTTTCAACAACAAATTCTGGTGTATTCCACTCACTTCGAGATGGCTAGCAATCGGCAACGAGATCCCCCAGACAGTCTGCCTTGGGAAGGCGAAGGAAGCGAAACTATCGTGAAATAAAGTAGTGTGTAACCCCGTTTTAAAGACATCTTCGAACCGACCAATGCCCATACATAACAGTATTTTGATTTTACTTGTTTTTGTGTGTGTTTATTAGAATGGAAAAGAAGAGAAAAGTAGATGGTGAATGCAGAACATTCAAAGATCAATGGAACTATCAGTATTTCATGATTGAGTCCTGTAATAAGGCGCTATGTTTGATTTGCAATGAAACCATAGGTGTTTTCAAAGAATATAACATTAAACGTCACTATGAAACGGAACATTTGCAAAATTACTCAAAATATACAGGAAGTTTGCAGACAGAAAAATTTGAAACTTTGAAGCGCGGATTGATATCACAGCAATCCTTTTTCTTAGCGAAAGTCAACACTGAACAAGAGGCTGCAACTCATGCTAGCTTTCGTGTGGCTCTTGAAATCGCAAGACATGAAAAACCATTCATTGATGAAGAAATGATCAAAGAATGCGTAATTGCAGTAGCAGAAGAAATGTGTCCCAAACAGGTAAATTTATTTAAAACTGTCAGTTTGTCAGCAAACACCGTGGCTCGGAGGGTACGAGACATCGCAGAAAATATATAATCTCAACTCTGTGACAAAAATGGACATCTTGAATGGTTTTCTCTGACCTTGGATGAGTCAACAGATGTGACAGATACTGCTCAGGTGTTGATTTTTATTCGAGGAGTAGATAAAAACTATGCAGTGTATGAAGAACTTCTTGATATTGATAGTATTTACGGCACGACTACTGGGGAAGATATTTTCAAGGGGGTTGAAAATGCCATTAATAATAAGAACTTTCAATGGAAAAACTTGAAATTTATTACAACTGATGGAGCCAAAAACATATGTGGTAAAAATAAAGGAGTGATTGCACTTGTGTCAAAGGCTGTAGAAAATGACATAGTTCAAAACCATTAGTCTTACATTGTATCATTCATCAGCAGTCCTTGTGTGGTAAATGTTTGGATATGTCTGAAGTTATAAAACCAGTCATATCAGTTGTTAATTTCATCAGATCCACCGACAATTCCGCGAGTTTATTCAAGAGATTGGAGAAAATGACTTACCATATCATACTGCCGTACGCTGGCTTAGTTGCGGAAAAGTCCTTCAGCACTTTTTTGAACTACGAACAGAGATCGAAATTGTTTTGAAAGAAAAGCATTGCCCTCTTACTGAAATACAAAATAGTGAATGGCTGTGGAAGTTAGCATTCTATGTAGATTTGACAAAACATATGAACGAACTGAATTTGAGATTGCGAGGAAAAAACCAGCTTCTCCCTGATTTATACACTAATATCAAATTGTTTCGGCAGAAAATAGTACTGTTTCAATCACAGATACGGAAAAACTGTTTCACACATTTTAAAACATGTGAAATATTCAGTCACACTACTGAGACTGAGTTTCCTGTCCATTTTGCAATCAAAGTTTTGGGTGCTTTAAAGATAAATTTTGATATCCGTTTCTCAGACTTTGATGACATTGTGAATGCAATTAAGATTTTTCAAAATCCTTTTGATACTGACATTGAAACCCTTGCCCCGGAACTTCAAATGGAAATTATTGATTTACAGTGCAGTGATATACTTGTAATTAAGAACACATATCAAAGCTCATCTTTGTTGGAATTTTATAAAAGTCTTCCACTGGTAAAATTTGATAATTTGCATAAATTTGCTCGTGGGCTGTTTTCTGTTTTTGGTACGACTTACTTGTGTGAGAAAACATTCTCCAAAATGAAGTACACAAAAAATGTTTACAGATCTAAGTTAACCGATGAGCATCTTAAATCTCTCTTAATAATTGGTACAAGTAAAATTGGCCCACAACTGCAAAATATTGTCAGTGGTAAATCACAGTTATATAAATCGCATTAGTATTTTTCAGAATGTGTGACAGTTAGGATATATATGTACATTCCAAACTTCGGTTTACATACATATATGATAATCTTTACCCCAACATAGCTACCGAGGGTGAAACCGTGGGATGTTCACTAATGTTCACGAGATTCATTTCAATTATTTGTTAGTTATAATATTTAAGTTTAATTTTTTTATTACTATACTTGTCTTTAAGCTTTACCTAGCAAGTAAATAAAACAGACTAAATAAGACAAACTAACGTTATGTATTTTGTCTTCCAATCTAACTTATCATAGCAACAGAATCTAACCAAATATTATAAATAAATATTATTGTAAATATTATTACTGTATTATTATATGTGTGTTAATATTTACGTTGATTTGTAACAATATGTGACTGACTCAAACAATATTGTAAGAATTTATTTTGTAATTAATTGATAAATTAAAATTAAATAAATAAATTTGTGATTTATGACACAGTTGACTTAAAAAAAAAACAATAACAAACCACGGGCCGGATTAATGACACTGGCGGGCCGGATTTGGCCCACAGGGCGTAGTTTGGAGACCCTGGGCTTAGAGGAACAAAACACAAAAGTCATGTTTCTTGCTAAATGAAGGTTTTGGCCTTTAAAATGCAGTGGTAAGGTTGTTTTCTTCCTAAGCAATACCATTATCACTGTGCAAGCGAAATACTAAACACCTCACACGTCATCAACTCCATCTTCGTGCTGCAGGAACATGGAAATTCACAACTTGCTTACTGTTGCATGTGTGCTAATGCGTTTTCATGAATTTTTCTTGGTGTTGAAGTTCAAGAGCAGTGTATTTTGTGGTGGTGTTATTGAGTCAGTTTAGTGTTACACAAGGAAAGTAATATTGTAAAAAATAAAACACCTCAATGTTGTGCATATGGCTGCAATGTGAGAAACGAAACATACAAGGAAATTCATTTTCACTCGTTTCCAAAGAGAGAAAAATCTCCCACAAGATATAGGATATGGGAAGAATTTTGCAAAAGAAAAGATTTTTTCTGGTCCTAGTACTCATTTATGTTTCTTCTATTGTAAGGGCATGATTATGAATAGGCACAGTTATTAAAAAAGCAGCGTTATTGAAACTTGGAACTATTCCTACTATAAGGAAAAATAAAGATACTTCAAGGTGTCGTAAGATACTAATTGATCCTTCACCATCTTCATCCAAGAGCAAACAACAAAGAACAGAATGATATGAGGCTAGAAAACGTAAAAGCATTGTTTCCAAATTATGTGGTAGTGTTTGCAATAAAACTGACAACAAAGGGGATGAAGATAAAAGTACTGTAATGAAAGAGAATCCAGAATTGAAGGTGATTAAAAAAAAGAAAAAAGAATTCAGAAGTAAAGTGTGAAATAGGTACTGAATTCGTAAGGAAATGTGCCCACAATATATTGTTGGAACCTAAAACATCTATAAAACAAGCAATGATGAGGAAGATCAGGATAAACTGAATGAAAATTTCTAGCAGCTGATACTTCAGATTTTAATACAAGTGATAACAAGGAAGACAAAGGAGAAGGAGGAGGAGGAGAGTTCTTCATCATACATGGAAATGAAGCTACAGCAGAATATTTCATTGTTGCTTGGACATCTCTACTTTTGCCTTTCAAGAAATGAAATGAAAACAATTTCTCATTGCATTAAATGGACTATGCTAAGTGTTAAAACAGTGTGTTATTGCAATAATACATTCACTTGGAACTCACAAAATTTATGAGGAAAGAAACTGGAAGGAAATGCTTTAATGCAAGCTCTTCATTATTATCTGGTAGGTATATTATTTCAGAGAGTTAAGTCCTTCTGCAAATCACAGGGTTTGGCAATTTTTTTCAAGGCCTACATTTGATAAAACCATTCAAAATATGGTAGCACCAGTTATTAGATCAATTTGAGTTCAAGAAAAAAAAAAACTTGAATTCATTAAAAGGTTGCAGTATACCTATATGGTTGGCAGGGGATGGGTAGTATGACTCCCCAGGATTTTTAGCCAAATATTCAGTCCATTCTATCATGGATTTAAATTCTTGCAAAATTATTGATTTTGAACTTGTTCAAAGAGGTATTGTGAAAGGTGATTTGGTAAAGGCTGCTTGCAACAACATGATGACTAGGCTTGTGAAATAGGAAATGTATACAGTTGAAATTTTTCTCATCGACAGACATAAAGATATAAGATATCTCTTAAAAACTCAGTACACAGAACATGAATTTGATGTATGGCATTTCTCTAAAAGCCTAATGAAAAAAAAAAGTTAAATGGTAGAAAAACAATACACAGAGTTGATGGTTTGGAAAGTCACTACAAAATAACCACTTATGGTGAGCTGCACTAAATTGTAATAGGAACAGTGCCATATTAATTGAAAAATTTACATTAATCCTTCCTCATATAAAAATGAACATAAATGACAAGAAGATGGTGAATGGAAACTTTGTGGACATGATGAATGGTTGGAAGAAGACAAAATAAATAAATCATGGACTAAAGGCGAATCAAATGCCTCTCATGCTTTGAAGAAAATTATTATGGATAGCAGCTTCTTAAAAAATGTGGTTCATATTCAACATTCTATGCATGCTGGAAGTTTGGAGAGATATCACAGTCTTCGTCTCAGATATGCTCCAAAAAGAATACATTTTTCATATAATGGCCTTCAACTTACACCAATACATGGAATCAGCACATTCTTCTATGTTCACACTGGGCAGAGTTGCTATCAGAATGGTTTAAATCTTCAAACCTATAACTTTTAGGTTCAAACAGATAATGACGAATACTACGTTCACTCATTTTCAAAGCAGGTGTTGGACTACTGTTTATCACTTATTTGGTATTAACTCATGAACCTTGTTTGTCATTTAAAACATCACATGTTTGAGTTCAGTGGAATAACTGACATCAACAACTGTGAGTAACATGAGAATCGCTCACATTCGGACAGTGAAACTGCCTGCATTGCTATCTATTCTTGATGACAAATAAACTGATGTGGCAAATGAAATATTCATTTTAGTGTTTCGTTCCCCTTTAAGAAGTGCTTCTGCACATGGGAAGGTAAGGTAGTGAAGGTTCTTTGATTTCCTCCTCTTTGGCAGCAAGCAACTGATAACCTCAAAGACTACTTTGAAGATTCTAACATATTAACTGAATGTAGAATGTATTCAACAGTATTTCTCTTAAAGTTCAGGAACAAAGAAATATACACTGGAAGCTTTCCTATCTGACCTTATGACCTTACCTTGGTCATGTCTTGTTCTCTTCCGACCCCGATGCTATTAGAATACCCGAGGGCTAGGGAGTCTTTATTTTTCCATCCTTTCCATTTCTCTAATTTCTCTATAACCTCTTAACCCCTAACATGCTGACCTGTCATGGCATGTAATGCATCCTCTGATTACCAATCAGAGGATATGGTTGGTGAATTTATTTTGATAACTCTCCCGGTCAGGTTGGTGAGACCTGTAAACCAACGACAGGTATGGTCCTCCAGACATTCTGGGGGTTGTGAGAGAGTGATGTGATCGCCAAAATGCAAAAATATGGTGCCCTCTAAAAAGTGGTTACTTTTACTGCTAATTCTCTCCAATTCTAGTGCCCCATCCATCAGTGAAAAATATTGGAGAGCAAAAGGATTAATGACTTCATTGTCAGAAATCCAGCATTAGCAAACAACAACACTGAGAGCTTGACTTTTGTAATTTTACTTCCCATTCTGTCCTGAACCCAATCCCAAATAAATATCTTTATTGGCATTAACTGGTGGACTATATAATGTCTCTCAATATCCATATTTTGAAAACTCTTTGATAAAGCATATTTGTCCCAAAAAAGCAGCATAGTTATATCACTTGATAAATAATCCTTCTAATAGAAAATGAATAATTTTTCTACTATATCATTTTAATTGAAAAATTGTTTACAATGAATGAAAAAAATATCATCAGGTACTCTTTCTGTTCTACAAATTGATGTTTGTAAAAAAAAATAAACATGTTATACACAATGAAACGATATACCTGAAATGGGAAATACCATGGTTTGGGCACTCCAAATTCTCCAGGAAACACAGCTTCAACATAAAGGGCAACTAGTAAATAAATGAGAGCGTCAACAAGCAGCATAATCCACATGTGGCCCAGTACAAGGGTGTCTCCATAGACTGCAGGTGTAAACAGTGAATGCCATTGTAAGCCTTTACCTGTGTAAGAATATAATGAATGATATTAGTATTTCTAAAATATTATTACTCAAACTGTATCTGTAATTTTATTTTATTCATAAAAGTTGCAATGCAAAGTAAGAGATAAAAAGAAACTTTGAACTGCAGTGGTCTAAGTAAAGGGAGCACATTGGCTTAGTGGCCTCAGTTCTCAATTTAAAAATTCCCTTTAGATGTGTGCATGTGAGTGTGACTCAAAACTGAAATACTGATGTTTACTAGATTAGTATTTCATCTCAGCATCTTCTAAGGATGTGAAACAAAGATTTTAAAGAAAATTCCCCATCCTAAACTACTCTTTACATGCAAAAGTTTTATTATTTTTTTTATTTTTAATATAAAGCTCAAACAATTTTGGTTTCAATACTATACGTTTAAAATATAGCATGACAAATAAAAAGAATATTTTGAATGTTCTGAAAATAAATAACTTGTTTCAAATGCATCTTTAATGACTGGTAAACCATAAAATAAATAGAAACTTACTGCACAAGAAATATAGATCTAACTGAAGCACATAATGTCAACTTTTATTTTTTTGCAGCATTAACTATTTTCAAAATAGTTAATAATTTTCTTAAAGTGCTAAGTCACCATTTCTTTGTTTTTCTTGGAATTTCAAAGATAGCACTCTGCTTTTGAAAGATCTGGCTATCGCTTCAGCCTCCTGGATCCCTCTAGTACCTCTAATAAAGTATGTAATAAAATTATTTCTGCAAAGCAGACAGAAAAATCTGATGTGCTGCACTCACATGACTTTCTCTACTCTTGTACAAACTATTTGTACAAATTCTTGTTCCTATATCTTCTTCATCTTAGTTGAGATAAACATTTATATAAATTATCTTATTGCTTATTTCCTTGTAGGTGCAAGGGGAAAGTTAGAATACAGAAGGCTTTGAGCGACAGTCAAGTATTTTAAAGCTGTGAGATTCTCTTCTCTTTGCACACTTACCATATAAAAAAATGAACAACGATGATCCATTTCAAGAAAGTTTTAAGTTTTCCAAAACTCACACATATAACAAGGAATATCTCCGAAATGGTTAACCCTACAAGGAAATTTATTGAGACAAACTG
Source organism: Tenodera sinensis (assembly GCA_030765045.1). NCBI lineage: Eukaryota > Metazoa > Arthropoda > Insecta > Mantodea > Mantidae > Tenodera > Tenodera sinensis. The sequence continues at coordinate 39,006,907 of CM060968.1, read as the reverse complement.
TGTATTTTAGCAAGATCTACATTTTTGTATAGTATGATTTGGTCTATCTCTAATGGTTTACCAGTTATGCAAACGTCATCCAGAGCAAATACAACTACAGGACTATAGCCAGAAAATTAAAGATATACATTTCATTTGACATAAAAATATCTCAAACATATGACATTTTAATCAAAATCGTTAGACCCATTTTCAAGAAAATCAAAATTTTTGAAAAATTTTCCATGTAAAGGGTAGTTTAGGGTGGGGCTATTTTCTTCAAAATCTTTGTGTCGCATCCCTGAAAGACATTAAACTTAAATACCAACTTTGGTTTTTAACCAACCTTTCGTTTTTGAGTTATGCTGTCCACAGACTGACAGACAGACAGACAGACAGACAGACAGACAGACAGACAGACAGACAGACAGACTGACACACAGACACACACATGGACCTTTTTCTAAAAATGCTTGTTTTGGATTCAGGGGGTCTCAAAACATATATTTCCGGTGAAATCTCAACATTGAATTTTTGGGTAGAATACAATAATTCACCTACTTACCATTAGAGAAAGTAAAAATGAGTTTTTCAAACAAGATTGTAAAAGAATAGGTAGAAAAATACATGTAAATGTAATACTAGATACCTTTTTTTTTCATGTTGACGAAGATAAATTTCCCCACAGTTTGAAGCTTGTCACATTCACACATACACACATTCACAGATTAAGACATTCATATTCATACATGACTGCCTTTGTAGCGCAGTTGGTAGTGCACTTGCCTCTGGCACAGAGGACCCAGGTTTGATCCCCGGTACCAGCATGGGGATTTTATCCCCTCTGGGAGGTCTAGCACGGGGTGCACTTAGCCTCGTTAGGCCTCAGGGGGACCAATTGAGGAGCTACTTGATGGAGAAGTAACAGCCCCAAGTCACGAACGCAGTATAACTGGCTGGGAGGGCTCAGGGCACTGACCACGTCCCACCCTCCAGTACTGCACCCCACCAATGACGCCTGCAGTGGGCAGAGGTGGGGGATGCTGCGGCAGGGCAGCAAGCCTTGGCCCTTCATGGGCTGTTGCACTAGGGTTTAGTTTATATTCATACATGATTCGGTATGGAGAAACAAATTAAATGAAGAACTTCATAAAATAGGAATAAAAGGGAATGTACTCCACTGTATATCACAATTTCTCAACGTTTTTGTGCTAATAGATATAATATTACATACAAATTCAGACATAGAGAGAACTTCCTAAAGGTGCAGTCTAAGTACAAACAACTTATTTCATATCTTCCTTTCATAGAAGTTTGAAAACAGTGTTGTTGTAATTAATTTAATTTAAAAGGTGAGTTAATTAATAACACTGAACAACACTTACAACATATTTTTCCGGGACGCGTTTCGAAGGTTAACTTTCCTCCATTATCAACCGGACAATAACTGCATCTCAGTTTCCACTGGAGAAGGCTCTAGTGAGTGCAATCAAGTGCAGAAATTCCCACTCCTCTCTACAGACCATCAATTGTTGTAGAGCATCTATTTTCCAATGCCATTATCAGGAGTCCAAAGGCACAAAAATACTTCGCAGAGGCATCAGAAGATTTCACTAGGATGTTGCTGAATGGAGTAGTATGTATTCTGTTTCCTGCTTCATTTTTTGCAAGAATGCATGAGTTGAAACGGAAGTGTGACTGAATGCTTTATCTTGGTGCACCCAGACTTTATTTTGGTCTCTCCCATAGAGAGCTGGGATATCAGTGTGGTAAATTGGGGTGTGAACTTCATCCTGATAATACTTGGAATCGATTTTAGCCTGTTTAGCAACTCTATGAATCATCAGTTTCTCATTATAGCAGTAACCAGTGATGACTATAAATCCCTTTGAGAAACGTTCTCTACATTGTACATATCATTTTTTAACATTTTTTCCACCCCTTGGTCAGTAGTAGTAGGTTCCGCCTGTCCTTTGCCGATCTCAGATGCTGTTTTAGTTTCCTATCGGGTTTAAAGATTACTTTTAAACTGGCTCTTTCCATAAGTTTGCCAATATGATCAGTAACACCCTTGATATAAGGCAAGAATGTCTTATGTTGTTGACCTGTCATCTCGGTGCAAGTTTTTGTTGTCCTTGGATGAGAAGCTTGAGTTATTTTTTTCATCCCATATCCACTGGCTTGTATGCCTGGTGCAAGTGTTTGAGTTCCTGGTTCAAAGCATCTGGGTATCCACAATCACAAGACCAGAAATAAAAGTAATCTTGCAACCACTATGCACAGACTTAGCCAATCTGAAAAGCTGCCAAGTTATACTGGTGCAAAACTGTATAACAGACTGCCAGCTGAAGTTAAAAGATGTGAAAGTTATAAAAAATTTCAAACTCTCTACAAACTTATTTAATATTTAAAATTCCTCTAATGAATGAAATACCTTTTTAGGTATTGAAAGGTAGAACTGGAACTTAAAAATTCAATGCCACAACTGGGATTTGAACCACAGACCTTCCGCTTACCAGGCGGCTGCTCTACCACTGAGCTATTGTGACAAACTGCCAGAATGGCATTAAATTCTCAAACCAGTTCGTATTTCTCCTGGTAAGCCACTAAGGCAGTCTCACATCAGAGACAAATTACCCCAATGGTGACTTACTATTGTAAGTATTTTATATCCCAGGATTAAGTAACCTTCAGATGGTAATTATTATTTATTTATGCCAACAAACTTACTGTTCTACCTTTCAAACTTTGCCCACACACGGCTTGTGTGTTTAAAAACACCAACAGTAAGTTTGTTGGCATAAATAAATAATAATTACCATCTGAAGGTTATTTAATTCTGGGATATAAAGTACTTACAATAGTAAGTCACCATTGGGGTAATTTGTCTCTGATGTGAGGCTGCCTTTGTGGTTTACCAGGAGAAATACGAACTGGTTTGAGAATTTAATGCCATTCTGGCAGTTTGTCACAATAGCTCAGTGGTAGAGCAGCTGCCTGGTAAGCGGAAGGTCTGTGGTTCAAATCGCAGTTGTGGCATTGAATTTTTAAGTTCCAGTTCTACCTTTCAAACTTTGCCCGCACACGGCTTGTGTGTTTAAAAACACCAACAGTAAGTTTGTTGGCATAAATAAATAATAATTACCTTTTTAGGTATTTCATTCATTAGAGGAATTTTTAAATAAATGAGATGTTAAAGCACTCAAGTTTGTTAATTTTAATGCCATATATGTATATTTGTATTATATATTGTAAGTATTATCAGTTGTATTAACTGTTATTAAGTTTAGTATTTTGTACACCATAAACAAGAAACTTGTACACATTTGTACATATTTAATATAATTGATGACTCACCTGCTTTCTGTCTAAAAATAAGGGGAATAATGTAAAGTAAGTATTATATCTGAAACAATAATCCCCTGGGCATTTCCTCTATACAGAGGGTACCCTTATCGCCTGGTTGCTGCATCTTCCAGCTGCAGCCAAGGCCATGGAGGAATGCAGGATGGGGATGGGGCAGGAGGAGGGGGGGGAGTAGAAGCATCTCCCCTGATTTTAAGGCTACTATTTGACTTTATAGATGTCACTCAATTGACAGTATGGTGAGTGCACCCTGAACCAGATCTTGCAGCAGGGAATAATCACCTTACAGGGACTGAACCCTGATTCCCCAAGTCAGAAGCAGGAGTGCTATCGCTGCTCTATGGGAGCAGTCAAATTACTTAATAATAGCCTTATTTCAATTGAGATATTTATACATAAAATTCCATTGAATAGGAAATAATTCAAATCAATCTCAATTCATTACAGTTTAACTTGTACAGAAAATCTACTCACACTGATAATTACATAAAATATAAAAGTTTTAATCGTTTTGCACATAAATTTGCTGTTTTCAATAGTTTAATTTATAGGTTAATAAATATACCCCTTAATAAAGATGAATTTGACATAGAATATAAACACATTATTAACACTGCAGTAATTTATGATTTTAATATAGATTTTATACATAAAAAGATAGAAAAATTTAAGTATCATAAAGCTGTTAAAGAAGTTTCAACCCTTAAAAAAATAAAAGATAATTGTATTTTTAAAAAGCTTACTTACCATCCATGGGCCAATAAAAAATTTACAAAGATTTTTAAAGAATATGGAATCAATTTGGTCCCTCAAAATAAATTTAATATACAAAATTTACTTAATTTTTCTAAAAAAGATAAAATACCAAGTTATAAAAAATCTGGCATTTATCAATTTAGCTGTTTAGATTGTGATAAGGTTTATATTGATAAAACTAAACGTCATTTAGAAACCAGAATAAAAGAACATTTTAGAAATACTAAATATAAACAAACTGATAAATCAGCTGTGGCAGATCATTTTTGGTCATTTAATCATGAAATTACTCCAGAAGTTAAATTATTAAAACAATTAAGTGGTCCTATAGATTTAATGGTTTGGGAAAAAATGTTTATTTTACAAAACAGGAACCGTGTTATGAACTTCGAATTACCATCTATAGATTGTATTTATAAATTTTTGTTTTCAGAGATTGGTAAATAAAAATTGAATATCAGTGTTTGTTTTTTGTTTTCAGAAAAAAATGAAAGATTGTAGCTTTGGTAACGAATTTGTTTGTATAGCTGAGAATGAGTTGGAGACAACTTGAAACCCTGAGTCAGTTTGTGCAAAAAGAATGTGCAACATTACTAAGATAAGTGAAGCTTTTAGTTTCTAATTTGATCTTACTTTAGAATCTTGTTGCTTCACTGTTAATAGCTTCAATTTTCCTTATTGTAAATAGGTGTTATAACAAATACAGAAAATGATACAAATTGATTTCAATACACTAGTAAACCTAGTACATATAACAAGGCACAACTAATACTATATTTACATTGAACCAAACCTACCTGCTCCCTCATAGGAGAGAATGGTGTTAAATCCAAATCCCATAGCTACATTTGATGCTATACTGGATATGATCTTGGTGGGAAGTTGTAGATCTTTATATATTGGACTCAGGAACATGTAGGGTGCATATGACATGAACCAGAAAATTCCAGCAAACAATGCTGCTGAGGTGGCTGTAAAACACAAACATTTTATTATTGAATTTAAATTATTTTGGTAGAGGGAAAAGAGAGGAACCATAATATTATAAGCTATGTAAAGTTAACACAGTGAATCCTTTGAGAGAATGAAAGTGTAATGCTTATCTGCACAGATACTGAATTTAAGGAAAATGGATACTTGTGGTTGTAACTATAGATGAATGTAAGAAACAATTCTGGTATGTTATACTCACATGACTTCCTTTATTTCATATCTCTTCTATGAACTGTTCTTACACAACCTTACTTTTCTATCTTCCTTATGTTATAAATATTTACAAAAAAGGTTTATTTACACATTTTGTTGTATGTACTAAGGGGCTAGAGGGATACAGGAGGCTGAAGTGAAGTCAAATGTTTTAAAACGGGGCAGCTATGTGATGACTTTGAAATGAATTACAGCTGTATAAAATTAATAAAATAATTTTAAATGAAGAGAACTTCAAGGGCTATTGGCAGAAAATTCAAGTTATACATTTTATTAGCCATGGAAATATATGGTATTTTAATCAAAATTATTAAAGCCATATTTAAGGGGAATAAAAGGATAAGGGTAATTTGAGGTGGGGAGATTTTCTCATGAAATGTTGTGTGTTGAATCCTTGGAAGATGTAAAACTTAAATATCATGTTTGATTCTTTGTAACTGATAAGAGTTTCAGATGGGATCACACATATGACAATGACAAAGAAATTTAACCGAAAAACTTTGGAATCCACAGTTAACTCAAGAATTAATGCTTCTGACACCAACAATAGTGATGATGATGCTGATGATGATTGATGATGATGGTGATAATGGTGATGATATTGATGGTGGTGGTGGTGGTGGAGGTGGTGGTGGCAGTGGCAGTGGTGATGGTGATGATGGTGAAGGTGATGATGATGGTGAAGGTGATGGTGATGGTGATGATGATGATGATGATGATGATGATGATGATGATGATGATGATGATGATGATGATGATGATGATGAACAAGAAGACAATTATTGATGAGGAGTAGGACGATGACAATGACAGCAATGATAACAATGATGATCATCATCCACCAGGCTGAGCAGAGAGAGTGCAGATCCTGTTCTTCTTTGGGATTATTGCAAATATGCCCTGATCACAACACTTAAGTCATAGTAAACATTTTCAATGCAAATTTCAGATAAATGTGCTAACTAAAGTGTAATTTTTAACTCCAAATTTATCTGGGGATCACAGTACAGGCCCTTAAACTTCCTTTTGTTTTTCATCTGCTTAAGATGTATTTCTCTATTTTTAAGGTTCTTTAGTTCTTGTTTAACTGTTATAGCAAATATTCACAACAAAACTGGTATTCTCAAACAGCACACATGCATGGGTTTTGGCAGACTTTTTTTCGGGGGGCGGGGACACATGTTGGAAATTTGTAACCAAGCAATATTAATTCATTATTCTGTTAGCAAAAACTGTAAAAAGATATTAGTTATAATATTTTTTGTGGACAAGCCATTGATTTGTGCTAAATAAAAACTGTTATTTACATCAAAATTGAAGCAATAGTCTAATAGTAATTAACTGCACACTGCCATTGCCCCCCTTGGCGATACACATGTGTGCATGATTATTATATCAATGTTTTCACCGTAGATGGTCTTTTAAACTCACTCAGGCCTACAGTTATAATTTAGACCACAAAAACACTTGAACATCTGTAGGCATGCTCAATAACTTTGTGCCCATGTGGAATATAAATATATGTTGTAGGAATCACAATAATTGCTTACCTTTGGAAAAGAATACTGATATCATGAAGTCAAAACATATGGTGGCAACCATGACTAGCATCAGGAAAACAAGAAGTACACTCCAGTGGGTGAAA